>CAPT01000057.1:0-145440 GCA_001039675.1 Nakaseomyces delphensis CBS 2170
ATATATATATATATATATATATATATATATATAAGGCTAGTTGTAATATTCAAACATATCATGTATAAAAGTATTTTTTTTTTTTTTGATTTCTATTCTTTATTAGGGAAATAAAATAAAACTCAGATTTCTGGGTCAAGAAGGAAATCGCAGAAGTAGCTTAGTGCAGCGTAGGTCTCTTTGCCGACGGGACGGATGTATTTTGGAGGCAGGAGGAAACCGTGGTTGCCGGTGTCTCTCAGCTTGAACTGGAACGCCCAGTGTGCACGTTGGTGGTACATGAAATCTAGCGCGCTGCCGGCACCCAGCTCGGGCGTCAGGTCCGCGCCGCGGTCCTTGCATGCAGCAATAACGTCGTAGTTGTGTCCCGATTGCGTGCGGACAGCTTTGTTCAGACCGTACGCCAGTTCCAGCAGATTTTCAAGGTCTCTGGGCACCGCCTCACACGAATACGCATAAGGGTACAGTATCTCTTGCGAGTACGAGTGCAAGTCAACGTATCCGTAAATTTTGTATTCACCCTTCACATTTGTCAAGTACTCGTTCCACGATTTAGCCTCCATCGCCTCGAAAGGCTGCTCGCCCCCATATTCCTCACTACATGGGTACACATGATTGGGCTCCCACTGGTACCCAAAGGAGTGGTCGATGTCTATCCCCTTACATACCGGCAGATACGTCTGCTGCCTGTTCTTACGCCATAAACGGTTGCTAGAGAATGTGTACTCGTACCCATCAGGGTTGAAAACAGGAATGACCAAAAAATCTAAACCTTCCAGGTATTTGGTCTCCTTTTTATCTCCCAGTGCATACCTGCCAACCAGTTGTGCCACTGTCCACATAGCGCTACTGACACTGATCCATTCACGTGCATGTAATCCACCAGTGATTACAATAGTCTTCTTCTCCGGGTTCGTCTCCTTGCGATTGGCGCACAGGTGCAAAGCACGTAAATCACGGCCCTCATAGGTCTTACCGACTACTTCAATATTCACAATATCAGGAAACGACTCCTGTAACCTGTCCATCCAGTTATATATCTCGTCCAGAGTACGGAATACGTCAAAGAACATAGATGTGGCGCTAACAAGATCATCCGTTGCGAAAACCGCTTGGCTCCCATCGCAATTCACACACGTACTCTGCGTTCCTGACCTGGTATCAAGGATAGCCGTATCCAAATCATCGATCATGATATCATGGGCAATCGATATTTCTGTATCGCTAGGTACCCTAACATCCACGAAATTTGTCGAATGTGTCCATACGTCCATATCATGGGTATGGATTTCATCCCGCAGCATTTCATGGGTAGAGTTATAGTCGGTACCGTTTAACCAGAGTCTTATGACTTTGTATTCGGTGAACGAAACCGGCTGTTCTGCGAAACAAAAACACACAAGCTGTAACGCTAACACAAACTTTAGTAACGCATTATATATCTGTCTCATACTGTTTGGTTCCTGACAACGTCGATGATAGAATTCTAGTAGAGTAAATACTTTAATATATATATATATATATATATATATATATATATATATTAATTAAAGAAAAAAAAAAAAATCGGGGTTTCTAACAAAACCGACTTTTATGAACTTTGAATGAAAATAACGAAATTTCAAAGGGGGGTGCAGACAAAAGAACCAATACTTTTATATAAAAACCAAGAAAGAGAAAAGGAACATTAAGGAAATACAAAGGAAAAATCTACAGAGTACGATGTCGCTAGAACCAGGCAAACGCAATGATGAGAGTATATCTCCGACCAATAGTAATTTGGACCTTACGGACGGGGTGGACAAGAACGGGGTGGATGTATCCAAGTTGAACGAGCAAGAGCTGAAATTGTACAAGATGTACGGGAAACTCCCCTCTAAGAAGGACATCTTTCAACATAGGATGCAAGGCAGGAAGTATTTTGATAGTGGAGATTATGCGCTTAAGAAGGCTGGTGTCAAAAGTCCCGAGGATGTTATTGACCCTAACACTTCCAGTAATAATCTACCTGTTACCAACCCTAGCGGTCTCAGGGAATCTATCATTCGTCGTAGAATGAGTAGCAGTGCGGGTGACCATATGACGAGACAGGATAGTATTTCCAGTGGTCCGCCACCGCGCTCGCCGAATAAATAATACTGAGTACCCTTCATTTCCATTTATTTCTCTCAAAACCATATTAATACCCTTATTATCAAGTCAAAAAAACAACAACAAAAACTAGCGATGTTTTCCTAACAAGGACCACTACGAGTTAATGTCTCCCTATATGATATTTCCACACTACTTTTCAATGAAGAACGACTAGTTAGCTTTGAAAACATTGGGTTTGTCGAAAATAGTATTATCACAATTTTGTAGGTAAAATGCAGGATTGAAGGTTATATTAACGCAGCATATCAACTACTGTTCGTAATCAGTATCGTGGAAATATTCTATTTCTTTTAATCATTATTATTCCAATATTTTATATAACTATAAATTAACTATATATATGTGTGTATATATTTATCATCTGTCTTTTATTGTTGCTAGTGTTGTAGGTCCGTGACAAAACTAGTATAGCTGGAAACCAGCCCTTGTTTCTTACCTTATAAACATACAATATATGTCTTCCCATTCATAACATGGCATAAATTTGAAAATCGAGATGAAAAAATATCGGATGCGATGAGCTATTATTAATAATGGACAATATAATAATATATGGAACGAAACGTTATTGATGGAGCTACAGCATCCACATATTAGGAAAATAGCTGTACTACAGCGGAAACCTGGAAAAGAAGATGCGCTCAAGTTACTTAGAGATATTGCACACCATGTCAGTCTTTTGATGAGAGAGAATGGATTCAAAGTAACGGCGTTGGTTGAATTCTACCCTCGAGACCGTAGCTTGCTGGGGATGAATGTAAATCGAGGGCAGAAGATAATGCTAAGGCTTAGGGATCCGCAGGACGAATACCGCTTTTTGCCATGGGAGTCTCTCATAGGTACTATGCTACATGAATTGACTCATAATGTATTTGGTCAGCATGATCAACGTTTCTACAATAAGCTAGATGAATTATCAGCCAGGCAATGGTGTATCAATCAACTGGGTCTTAAGGATCATTTTAAGAGCAGTGGCGTAAGATTAGGTTCAACAAATGATAGAAATGTTGTAACGCAACAACAGGGTAAAGTTCGAAAGAAGCCATCTAGTAAAGGTACACGACTTGGCTCATTGCAAGGGGATGACAGTAATTTAAGAAGGACAATACGGCGCATGAAACCATCACAATTGGCGGCGATGGCTGCTGAGCAACGAAACGAGGTCGACAAGAAGTGGTGTGTTGAAGATAATAAGGAAGAAAACATCCCTGACGATAAAACCTTGCAAATAATTGTCTTAGATGATGACTCCACTGTTGTCAAGGATAGATCAGAAACCAACACACCAATTGTTATAGATGATGATACGGTTAATGTTAATTCTGGCACAACAGGAAACGGTAAGGATGATGATGATGTAACAGTAATTGATTTAACATCATATTAGAGGATAAAAACAAATAAATAAATATAGCGCATTAATTATAGAGTTTACACAATAAATTACAATTCGATACATTTAATGAAAATAGTTTTTTAATGATGTGTTTTGAATAAAAATCTATCTGTACATATAATATACAATGTTCAAGATGTTAATGAGTACGATAAGAATGAATAAAACGACGGAAATAGCTGTCTGTTGCGGAATCATTTTGCTTTTTCTATCATCAAATAGATAGTTAATCTTTTCCATGGAAAGTTTAAATTGATTTCATAATCTTAATTTTTTAGTATTTTATAAATTGGAATTATTTTTGGTACGATAATGAATTGATGTAATGACATTGCGTTAAATGGATATGTTGAAAAAAATAACAACTATAAGAGGTTTTTTTAACAACAGCCCAACTTCTGGAAGAAGCCTTTTTCGGAACTGGCAGAGTGGTATTCATTCTCCACTTGTTCGGTATGTTGATGAAAATTGTTTTGTGTTTGTGGAGCAGTATTTTGGGGTTGATGTGTCTGTTGGGTGGCAGTTGGTTCTTGTTGTGCTCTGTAACGGTTACCAGCCACGTCTTGGCCTTGCGCAGCGTTAGTGTAGTATCTGCCGGGGGTACCATTATCTTGCGACCTTTGGTTCTGCATTGGCACCTGCTGTTGACGTTGGGGCCTCTGTGATTGTTGGTTATTGTATTTTTGTTGTAGTTGTTGTTGGTAGGCTTCGTATGATGTGGGATCCAAGTTTTTAATATTGTTATTAATGTTATTGTTTCTGTTTTGCAGTTGAGCATAATTGTCCCCGTTACCACCACCAATACCTGCTTGGTGGTTATTAGGTTGGTTGTGGTGCCCTTGGTCTTGGTATTGCATTTGCTGCTGTGCTGACAGCTGATGCAATGGGTTAGTCATCTTATTCTTGTGTCTTCTTGACTTATCGTTCGGTGGATTTGGATGGCCATACCCATGCAAATTAGGTTTCTTGTTTATTGTCAGATCCCACCCACGACCTCCGTTCAATTTCATCCAATCATACTGACCATCGGCGGTCTCGTTCATGTCATCTAGGGAGGAAAGCAACAGTTTACGGTAGCCTTGGTAATCTGGAGTTTCCTCGAAAGACAGGTTTCTAACGATTTCCAAGTATCTACCGAACTGAACTGGGAACCCGCTGGCCAAGTCGTAAACGTTGGTAATTCTTTTCTTCTCACCGATCTTCTCGTACTTCTGCTTGTTATTTGGTGCTTTTAGACCTTGCCATGGCAGTTGGCCTCTGAGGAAATAGAAGAATACGTGACCGAGCGCCTCCATATCGTCCCTTCTAGATTGTTCTCTACCCAAATGGGTGTTGATTGACATGTACCTTGCTGTACCACTCAGCGACTTACGCTCACGATACGGGATATGCTGCTTGGTTTTGGGGTCCCTGTACTGTTTGGCCATACCGAAATCAATCAAGTGGATCTTGTTCTCGTCCGGCTGACCTGGTCTCCCGATCAAGAAGTTGTCCGGCTTGATATCTCTGTAGATCAAGTCATGCGCGTGGAGGTCTTCGATCAGCGTAATCATCTGCACTGCGACTTGCACCACTGTCTTGACGGAGAATTTCCTTCCGCACCAGTCAAACAGGTCCTCAAGGGATGGACCGAGCAGATCGATCACCAGGATGTTGTGCAGCCCCTCCTGGCCGAAGTAGTACGCCTGGGGCACGTTTGGCGTGCCGGTCATGATCTTGTACGTCCTGTACTCGTCCTTCAGCTGCGGCGCCTCGGTCTTCCTGGGCTCGAACTTGATCGCGACAGGCATCCCGTTTATCATATTCGTACCTTCGAAAAGAACACCAAACGACCCTTCCCCGATCTTCTTCCCGATCTTATAATGGAGCCCTACGATCGTAGAGTCGTCGCTGCTCGCGCTCCCGTTAATAGTGCCGCTGCCACCGCCATTGGTATTGAACATCATGTTATTCACAGCCATCGCGGTGTTAGCAGCAGTCACCGCAGGAGAGTTCTGGAAACGAGACATATTGTTTTGTTTTTTTACAGCCTTGCCTTAACACGTTTAATCACTCGTTTTTATTTTTTTTTTTGTTTATAAAGAAACTAGGCTCTTGTCTCTAATGTCTGGTTCTCGATAAACGAGCAGTGGTTTAACCAAAATATTTATTTACAATCAATGTTATACATTCAAATCATTGAAAAAATACAAAAATGCTCTCTCGGGTTGTGAAAATATTGAAAAAAAGTTGAAAAAAAAAAAATTATGAAAACTATGAAAATTATGAAAATGATTTTTTTTTGAGGGGGAGGGGGGAAGAAGGAGGGATCAGATCACGTTGTGAGTGATTAATGGTCACATGATGTAAACGAGATATTGTTGTACGGCAATCACGAGGTATATTTATTTATACATAATAGTCACATGTAGTTTCGTATACATGTATATATCCATACACGAATCCTCACATTATTTATCGTACAGTTTGACATGAATTAATTCTTTTTTTTTAAACAAAAATAAATGTGTAATGACGTCATTTTCTTTTTTTTTTTATTTTTTTTCTAATTTCTTTTAATTCTCTCAATGGGCAAAAATATGAAAATTTAAAAGAAGTGGATTGTGCGGTGTTTTCAGTGGTGCTTTCATTCTTTAAGTCATCTTACAGTAGAGAAACACTGGGTCTTCTGTCTGCTCTTTCAACCCCCCTCCCCCCGTCCCACCCATCCCATTATTGCAATACATAATCTACTTTAATTCGCTATTCCATTGTTTGATCCTTTTGCATATATTTATAATGTATTGACAAGCAATTTTTATTCAGTAACAGTAAAGCTGCAATATAGTAAACCGCAACAATAATACAATAATAATAAAGCAAGGGGAGCTAAGAGCAAGAAATGGTGGAGATGGATGATACACCGACATCGACTATTGCCGAGATGTCGATGGATGATGTGACTACGAGCTCAGCTGCCACGACTTTCACGGCTAGTAACAGCACCGGTACCAGCGGTATCTTGAAGACCGGGTACTGTCCTCACCTGTACGAGTACATAGAGCCGCTGCCGGTCTCTCCTCCGAGCTATGACGAAGTGAACTGGAACAGACATGTTACGTTTCCTGTCTGGGAGAATTGCGTGCCGTGCGACCCCGGGACGAAGCCCCCAGCGTACATGCCCACGATATACAAGACCACAGTGGCGTCCATAAAGCTGGAATGGCTGTCACCCTTTGACCCTTCCCCGCAGAGATGCTGGAAGACGTTCATCGTGGAACTCAACTCCACACAGCTCAATTTATACTCTCTGGACACGGAGTACACAAGAGATGTAAGGAGTTTCCAGTACTCGAAGAAGGAACGCCCCAAGTCGGCATCGCTTGGATTTCTGTCCACGTTCTCATATAAACGATCCACGCCGCCAGCAACAAAAACAAACGTAGCGGACACACCCGTAGCCAAGGATAGATCGTCACAGGTGGCGTTTCAGCAGCTGACTACGAAACTGGAGCAGCACAGGAAGGAGTATTGCTCCACAGCACGATTATACAAAACGTACACTTTACAACACGCCAGGATGGGAATGCCAGTTGATTATAAGAAACGATCGAATGCCTTAAGGCTCCGTTGCGAGACTGAGCAGTTCATGATAAAATTTGCCAACATCGACGAACTCATGAATTGGTCAGTGTACCTGAATATGGGGATTAATGTCGCCTTAGACCTTGATGAGCGCCAAGTCCCTGATTATAGAGTCGTTCCAAGAAGACGGCGCAGGCATAGTAGGCGCCATCACAGCAGAAGACACCGGAGTCCACACATTACATCAAACGTTAGATCTACACCTGCGATATTTAATAAAGAATTGTTTCTGGCACAGCCTAAAGGGTATGATAATAATAATAATAATAATAATATAGTTAAAATGGGGACAAATACCAGATTTAGAAGTCAGACCTCTACCGAACTCGGCAGATTTTCACCAAATCGTGCGAGGTTGACAAGAACTTTTACCAGTGAATTAAAAAGACCAAAAAATGAGTCAGCGAAAAATACGTTCATGAAATTTTTTGATATTTTCAAACCTAATAAAAAATATGTTAAGAGGTCAACCAAACCGACATTTTTTAATGATGAACTACCAAATTTTGCTATCCTGGATGTCGAGGATGCACCACAGAATAGATCGAAATATACCAAGGAGTTCCCGTCTGAAAAATGCGAGGAAATGCTTAGGAGACATATAACTATCCTGGAAAAAGAACTGAAAGGTTATCATGAGGTACCAGCTCCTTTCAACGACACTTTTATGTCTCCAACTCCAGTCGCGGACGATGTCAATAGCCGCGTATATCTGGAGCTGCAGGAGCCTGTTAATGATATAAGTTGTCGAAGTGATGATGATGATAGAGAAGTATTTGGGATGGATGATGATGACGATGACGACGATGATGATGGTGATGATGACGGAGCTATGGAACCGGAACCTGTAAGCTCAATATATGCGGAGGAAGGTCTATTACATGTTAATGAGAACGATTACTACTATGAACAAAGACGTATTGCTAGAAGTAGAGCTGCTTCGACGGTAAGTGCGAATAAAGGGTTTTACAGTGATAGTGAAGACGTGAAATGGATGCCACCTCAAAAGATTCTATCGCGTAAAAGATATATCAAGGATAATCTGCGGTGCATCAGATCGTTTGTAGAGCATTCAAGTTGGATGGGGAAAGTTGTTTGTTGTCCTGTAGAGTCGCCTGCATTCAAAACATCCAATTCTATAAGCAGTAAATGTGAAGAGAAGACTATTGGAAATAGCAGATTTAGGACTTTTGGGTCACATTGTAATGATAAAGAATTCTGGAAGATGAGAAACCATCACTTGAAACTCTATATTGTGACATCAAATGGCTACGTGGAAGTCACACGTGAAGAAGCCTCAATGAAAATCAAGAGGGCGAAGTCAATTCTATGTTAACGTTATTTGCAACAGGGACTCACATTTTTTAAATATGACCCTCTTTTCTTGCTATTTGATGAAAATGTTATGAGATATTAGTATTAATGAAAAAAACTTTTACATCTTACGATAACCAAAACAAGCTAGAGCTTGCTGTCCGTCATATCCGGATATTCGCATATTATTAATTGCAGTTAAAAACAATTGTATAATTCACAATTTAACGTAATGAATTATGATTTAATGATAAAAATATTTGTGCTATTACATTGCCATTTTTAGTATTCTATTTTTTTTTTTTCTCTCTTTATGGAAGGACGAATTTGCATTTTGTATAATAATCATCATTTATAATATTATTTTTATCATACTGTCTGCTATTTCGCATGTTAAATGAATTTGTTCAAAACCTCTGAATTCTGCAGAGGCTGGCAGTGATTTGTGAGCTCGCGTGGCGTAATGGCAACGCGTCTGACTTCTAATCAGAAGATTATGGGTTCGACCCCCATCGTGAGTGCTACTCCTATCCGCGATAGTTTAATGGTCAGAATGGGCGCTTGTCGCGCGCCAGATCGGGGTTCAATTCCCCGTCGCGGAGATTTTTCTTTTTTATGTCTCTACGAACATGCAGTACCACCGCGACTAGTGTTTTGTTTCTATAAAAGGTATTAAGAAATGGTATCATTTCATTTATTATTAAATATTGTTACAATCTGCGGCCTGGTACACAACTAAATATAACAGTAAAACATGCGGTCCATATAATAACCAGTATTAGACACCATAATCCTCTCTTATAGAGCATTCTTTTAATAAACGGGTGTTCTACTCTTATTAGTCTAGCTTTACCTCCCAAAACAAGAAAGATCGATGGGATGTCAGTATTATAAGAACTATCATAAGTAGTCCTAGACGTATCCCTATCACTCCCCTTGGTATGAGTATATATAAGCTTCTGAGTTACACCAAACCATGAATATATTATATCTAATTGGTAAATACCACAGATGAGAAAGTAGCCACCGATACCAAATGGTACCACTGTGGTTACTCTAATTGCTCGATTATAATGGATAAAGATCAGTGTATAACCGATCCAAAAGCCAATACCCATCCATAGACATCCAAAGAGAACCCTACTTAGTGCCGAAAATGTCGAAAATGGTGACCATGATATGTGTTCCGTATGTATGTGTACTCCTTTGGATAATGAAGGGGAACCATCTTTTTCTAACAAAGCATTTGGCGGACGAGTAGTGGAGTTACTATTAGGATGAAACCTCCAGTCCGAAATTTCGTCATGAATATTATGTAGGGCGACTTCTTTTAGAAACTTTGGGAAACAATCTATTTCGAGAAACTGGTATGTCATTTCCTTCAGTTCTTGGAAGACATCAAGGTCGTATCTCTTATCAACTTTAACGTTGGACAATATTTCATTTTTTATAGTTTCCGGTATATTTGTCAAGTAACGTTCACTGATGTTAGGGGATTCCAAATATGTGTGGCAGATTTGAACTGCATTTGAATATAGTTGTTTTGTAGTTATATTACCTTTTTCTCCATTTTTTGCTTGGTTCTTCAAGAAGCTATCCACAATAGCGGTTATGCTTTGTCTACTGTCACTCTCTGAGATGGCTATTGCCCCCTTTGAATTGAAATCATTGTGAGACCTCATACCTGATGATGGTCTCTCATTCCTATTTTTCCAATTTTGTATCATTTTTGTAACGACAGGTGAGGTATGTGTATTCCCTTGTAAGAAGTCGCAGACTCTTTCAGGATTGTCAAAATCCAGGTATCCTTCAGAAACTAATGTATCCATCAATGCAGAAGTTGAAACTAAACTTGCATCATCTCTTCCATTTGTGGGGTGTTTATTACCATTGCTTCTAAATTCATCAGTGGCTGGTCTCATAGTGATGGACCTCCGAACGTTCCTAACGTAGTCCTTACACAGCCGTATGTGGGCCATCAAATCAATCCAAAAATCCAAATAGTTAATAGCATACGGGAATTGGGAAAGATATGTATAAAATGACCACAAGTCTACTGGTGCAGATGTTTTCATGATAAGCACCTCATAAAGAGTAGGTAATCGCTCCCTTTGTATTTGATCAAAATCAATCTTCGCGTCAACCATTCGTTTTCAATTTTTTTTTTCTTTCAGGCAACTTATTCTTTTTAAGATCAATATTTCATTTAATGTCTTATTATATTCTCCTTTTACTCAATGTTGAATGAGATACCCAAAAAAATAAAAATAAATAACTTATCCTTTCCTTTTCGTTTACTGTTTTTTGGTCTCAATATAAAAAAAGTGTTGATAACTCTGAATTCAAATTCTCCTGAATAGGTTTATCTAATTCAACTCATCTCTTTAATTAGAGATGTCAAACTTTCTCTTTGTTCTGCTCTTTGCCTGTTTTTTTATTTTTGTTTTGTTTACATTATTTCCGATTGTAGATAGCAGATGGCGCACAAAAGATGAAAGAATAAAAAAAAAATGTATAAAGATATTAAAAGCAATTCAATTTTACTTTTTTCTTACAGATTTAAATAAAGAAAAACTTCTATACTTTAAATCAGTTTTACGTGAGTTTGACTGTCGAGACCATTTCTTTGATTGCTGCATCTTTCTCCTTCCAGCGATCCTCAAGCCACTTCTCCAGATGTCTATCTTTCAAACAGAGTAAAGCGTCCGAGCTATGCTTACGTATTGCTATCATTGTGATAATAGGTTCTCTTGTATCGGTAGAATCTGGTCTGAGAAACTCCAGTAGTGAGGGCGAAATTTGTTCTAGCTGATAGCCTCCCTCTGGCACTATACTTCCCTCAATATGGTCATGGACTCCTTGCACATACTTAACTCTGTAGTATAGTATTGTAACGTCATAGATGTACGGATTGATTTTTATTTTTTCTTTGTTATGTTTCACCTTTTCTGCAATATGTTCAGCTTTTGGTATATTTTCCTCAGAATGGTCCAAAATGTGTGTGATTACGGCATTTGACTGCACATCATATTCACGTTCGTTGAAGTTTACAAGCAGTGCATCCATCCTTTTGTTGAGATATTGTTTCGTTTCATTAATAATCGGTAGGTGCGATAGCCGCGGAACTTCCCTAAATTTCGCAAAGCAGTCAATGGTGTTCACAAAACTTTTGAACCGAGGGTTTAACACATTACGATACTGCGTCGTGAAAGATTTGTTGCTGTTTAGGGATCTCTGGATGAGTGAAAGCTCGGTGGTCATAATGTTGACTTCTGGAAATAGCACGATAGTTTGGTTATAGCTGTTACTCAAGAAATACTCTAAATCCTCGGACTTCACGGAGTCGTTCTCATCTGTGGATAAGAGGTGGATTCCAAATAGTAGGCTTGGGAACTTCACGATCTGGCCCCAGCTAATATGTTGCAATCTCATCCCTTCGAGCCTCTCCTGCGTGAAATACCTCGAGATTATATCCCACTTGCTTAAACTTGGTCCCTTCGTTCCCTTGACTTCCATATTATTTTTAATTAAGTACTGTATCAATACATAGTCTAGCAAGGACCTGTGATTTGAGATAAATAACGTAGTCATGAGATTTACGTTCTCGTCGAACAAATCGATCTCATCACTTCCAGATCTCAGGACGACGTTTAAAGTCTTCTTGTCGTGGCCAAATATTAATTCCACGAGATGGACTTGGAACACCAATTCCACCAGATCACACCACACAGCCAAAGTTGGGATTACAACTCTGGGAATACTGCTGACTAAGTAAGACCCCATTTCTAAGAAATAAGTGCCTAATAGCGGGACATGCCACCAGAACCGCCTATATAACGAATAACCGCGTAGAAAAAAAGCTGTGAGCGTAAAATACTGTAAAAATAACCGCAAAAGCAACATGGAGGTGTGTACCAGAAGATATCCCAAAATTATAATACTTTTGTAACTTACCTCCACCCAATCCCATATTTCCCAGTTGTCTATATCCGCCGAGGGCCCAATCAGGCAGTTTTCAACAAAAGCTACAAATCCCATCGGACTTCAGGTATAAAAAAAAAGCCAATAACTGCTAGTCTAAATAGATAGTTTATTATTCTTTTCTGTTAATAAGAAATAATTAATAAAGAAATTTAGCCGCTGATTCAAAATCTGTTTTTATTTTTTATTATTTTTTTATTTTTTTTTCTTTCCCCATCGCGATGAAGAAAAGAAACCGTGAAGCCTTGGCGATGATGAAGGTTAAGAAAGCTGATCACAGAGAAACAAAATTACCACCAAGGCCTTTCAGAGTGTGTGTCTTTTGAATCGGGAATACGTGTATTATCTATGATGCAGCACAATATTGGATTGCCGAGGCTAAGGTTACTGGCACGTATCGGCGCTCAACGGGCTAGATTAACCACCCAGGCCGTACCGACTTCGAGTGATAACACAGCTAAGAAGGAGGATACGAAGGTAGAAGAGGTGAAAAAGGATGGAACAGAGAGCGAAGAACAGAAGAAAGAGCCAGTTTTTATGGGCAAAGATGGTCTTTTAAGGTATAGGGTAATCCAACCTACCGTACCCGAGAATTCTTTCCAGAATGATTATCAGAAATATGTCAGTTACACACTTGCACCATTGACGTTGGTGACTTTTGGATCTGTGATGTATACTGGTGTAGTCCACCCGTTGTTGGATACCGCTTTAAGTACTCTGTTTTTGGTGTCAACGCAGTATCACTTCACGAGTTGCATATTAGACTATGTGCCAAAGGACAAGTTTAAGAGGTTGCACAAACTAGCGATGGCCATTCTATACAGTGCTACGGGATTTGGACTATTTGGGATATACGAGATGGAAACAGAAAATAACGGGTTCGTTGATTTAGTTAGAAAACTATGGTCTGAGGACGATTCACAATTATTCTTTAGGAAGTAGACATATCAAAATCATCATGCATGCTCTTGTTTTTTACTTTGTTGTTGTTTGCTGTAGTTAATTTCATGCTCCAGGAGAAAGTTTTTAGGTATTCAAGAAGTCATTGTGTAAATAATATAGTATAAAAATGCATCTGTGTACGATAATAAATATTCATACATCAGTTTTCTTGTCTTTAATGTCTTATATTTAGCATAAAGGGAATATTCTTGTAGAATTCGAAAAGGAAATCCCCATTAAAAGCTCATGACTCAGTCATATCAATGGCAAGTTGTAACATAATGTTGGTTTCTTTATGGGAGGGAAGAGGAGTAACACACTGGAGATTCAGAAAGATTTTAAAAGTTTAATACGCCATTTTAGTATAGTGGTTAGTACACATCGTTGTGGCCGATGAAACCCTGGTTCGATTCTAGGAAATGGCATTTTTTTTTTAAAAAAAACAAGTTAACGTGAATAAATTCTTTTTTTTATGTTTCGGAGCGTCATGAAGAGCTGAATAGAATCATATTTAACTGGATATACTATCTGTTTAACATCTTACATCTCAGAGATAATTATTTATACACTATTGAGGCGTATGAATTTTATCGTTTCATGTTAGTATTACGAATGTTGTCATTACATCATAAAAAATATTATATACCATATTATGAATAAATTATTTGTGTTTTTAATAAAGAGAGCATATGGGAATAAAGTGCGAAAAAAAGAATCAAAATAAATATACTAAGAGGTGATTCTATCGCAAACCAAACATTATTGGACTGATAAAGAATAGCAAAGAGGGAAAGTTCACTAGCGAAAGGTTCCTCAAACAATAATTTCAGCTCCGCACTGGGAAAAATGAACAAGAATAATTTTTTTTTTTTTTTTTTCAAATTACTTTCCTAGTTTAGATAAAATTTCTGCATTGTTTGCGCCGCCTAATCTTTCAAATTCATTTCCTCTTGTCAACATATCAGCCAAAAGTTTATGGTAAGGTGGAATACCAGCTCCATCCTTTTCAACTGGATTATTTTTGACCACTTCATTGAAATAGTTGTGATAGATATCACCATCGTAGTAACCAATTGGAGCGTTCAGCATTCCGTCTGGCCACTTGAATGCGTCCGTTAATGCAATACATTCCTTTCTGATTTCCGGCAATAACTGCAGTAACCTTGGCTGAACCACTTGAGAGATTTGATCTGGGCTCAAGATCTTGAATTGCTGGAATTCACCAGCATGCTTGTCAATGAAGTACAAGGAGAACAATTTGTAGATCTTCCACAACTCCTCTTTACTCTTTGGACAGGTCACATAGGAGTCAGTTGGAGAATTTAACTTCTCAAAGTAGCTGTTTAACATAACATACAAGGCATGGAATTTAGAAACCATGACAAGATGTTTTGAAGCACCATCAAGATCCTTGGTCTTTTCCACTTGCTTTGCAATATGTCTCAAAAGTTTTAACAATGCAACAGCCCAAATGTTTGTGTAATCATTTAGACTATCTAATTTATTCTCGGAGGATGTGGTAAAAACCTTACGAATAAATTGTGGGTCCAAGTATCTGAAAGATCTGCCATCCAACTCCTTGTCATATTTACCTTTGGTAGCTGAATCAACAAATTTCTTCAGAATGGACTTGGCAGAAGTTAGTGACAGGATATTGTTATCACCTTCCCATGTACACTGAACGACCCAGTCGTTGTAACCTTTACCAAAGGCGTTGTACCCAGAATAACCGTGACCACCACAAGTTTGTCTCAATTCGTCGATCAATTGAGCAACTAACCAAGTGTTGGTGGCCTTCAAACTAGCACTGTCAATGAATAAGTTCTTTAGCTTCTGGCCAACCACCACCAGAGCCCTCTTATCGTTCTTGGAAGAGGCAGCGTACAGTTCATCTAGAGTGCTGTAGTAGTAGTTCAACAAGTTGAAAGCAGCTGGTGAGATCACGTAAGGGATCACAATTTGTGGCAACACACGGTATTGATGCAATGGATAGTCAATCAACTGTTTTTCTGGCTCGCCAGGTTTCTCAGCAAATTGTTGTCTTCCGACTGCGTAACGAGTTGCGATGGTTGCAAACTTGGACCCAAACCTGAATGAGTCCATGACCATGTTGACTCTGCCGCTCAACAGGGCGCTGTACCCAGAGATCTGGTCCATCTGGGGGTCAACCTGGACTGATGGTTGGCTTCCCAGGTTCCTGTGGACTTTAGTGAACCTAGACAACATAAATTCCCTGGGGATAACGACGTTTCTGAACTGGATCCAACCGTTGTCAATACCGTCACGGCCCATCTTTGCACCTATGTCACCGATAGTGATACCTGGCATCAATTGCAAAGATGAGGGGTCTCTCAATGGCACAACAAATGTCTTAACACCGTAGTCTGTGCCATTAACTTTCAGTCTTGCGTAACAGGCGGTGTGTGTAGCGGAGTGAGCTGCTCCACCAATCCACCATTTCGTGGCTGCCAAATCTGGAGTGTTAATCACGAAGGTGTCTGAGGCCTGGTCGTACGTCGCGGTGGTTTGCAATTGTGCCACGTTCGAGCCGTGTCCCAGCTCTGTCATGGAGAAGCATCCGTAAATACCTTTAATCAACAGCGCGCCTCTGGTCTGCAGCCAGTACTTGATCTGCTCGTCGGTACCGTTACCCTTGATACAGTTCCCGAACAGACCGAGGTGGACGCCAATTCTCGTTGAGAGCTGGGGGTCCATGTTGGCGACCAGCGAGAGTCTCTTGTCGAACACCGCGAGGTCCTTGTTTGTCAGCGGCGGGACGGTGGTATCGTCGAGGTCCTGCAGTGTGCGCAGCAAGTCCGTGTCGCGGAAGTGCTTCCGCACGCTCTTTATGTCCTGTTCCATGTACAGCGCCATCCTAGCGATCTTCTTCACCGTGACCTCCCTTTGCTCCAGCTTTGTCAGGTCGTACGTGGCGGTATCAGTCCTGATCACAGGGTCGTGCGCCAGCTGGTCCACCAGCTGGTGCGTCAGGTCCCTGGCCTGCGGGTCGCTCTCCAAAAACGTGTTGATCTGGTCAATATCCAGCGCAGACCCTTCTCTCTCCCTTTTGATAAACCTCTGGGGGTCCAGCACCGAGGCATCCGGATCTACAGTACTAAGTCTAGTCATAATCTTTATGTTTCTTTTCTTTACAGATACTTTTATTTGCAATTAAAAAAAAAATCATAAACATTAATAAACAAATAACAATTGTCTCTGCCCTTTATATATATATGTTATAATGTTATATGTGGGTAAAGTGATAAACCACAACTCGGCGTTAATACTCTGGCCCCCGCCCGCCAGCCCCAACAGAAAAATGTAAAATCGGTCATCTTGTCGTCCCCATTCAGCCCTTTTTCGTTCTCTCGGTGTCTCCACATTTATTATATTTGGCTCTCTCTCTCTCGGACTTTTTCATTGTTTTTTTCTTTCTTCACATGGAGCCCAGCGCCCCCCCCCCGCCCGATGACTTTTTGTTTTTTTTGTGTTTTTTTAATTTTTCGGCGTTTATAAAAATTATATCCGGTAGTGTCGTTTAATACGTACTGCACGTGTAGTATCTTGATATACGTACTTACACGTGATATCTTGTCATACGTAATCACATGTGATACATCGTAATAAACGAAAAGCATGTGCGTGTCGTGATATACGATACCTAATTTTACGGAACGGTCACGTGACTATTCCGTTAATAATGATGTTCTTTTTTTTTGTTTTTTCTTCTAAACAAGAAGGGGGGCGGAGAGAGCAAGTTTGCCCGAGACGACAAGATAAGAAAGCTTTCCATATATACATATAAAAACTATATTTACAATAACAAAAAGGGGGAAGGAATACTATACAGAGGTATTAAAGATAACATTCAATTCAATTTCAGTTGATATTGATACCAACATCAGGAATTGAATTTTTCTTTTTCTTTTTCTTTTTTTTTCTATTTTAGATGAGTGATCTGCCAATTGAGTTCACTGAGCTGACGGATCTGACGGCGCTGGGGATCTCGCCGCAGTCGCTGGACTTCAGATCCACCACTTTTGAAAGCGATCACTATGTGACAGTCCGCGAAACGGTTGACGGCAACAACTCCGTTGCCATTGTCGATTTGGCGGACGGGAACACCGTGACGCGCAAGAACATGGGCGGCGACTCCGCCATCATGCACCCTTCGCAGAACGTCATATCCGTGAGAGCGAACGGGACCATCGTACAGATCTTCAACCTGGAGTCCAAGGCCAAGTTGAAGTCGTTCACCCTGGACGAGCCGGTGATCTTCTGGACCTGGCTGACAGAACAGACCCTGGGCTTCGTCACCGCGCGTTCCGTGCTTGTCTGTTCCGTCTTCGACGGGAACGTCACGGGCAAGCCACAGCTGCTGACACAGAGACACGCCAGTCTCAATAATACGCAGATCATTAACTTCATCTCGAACGAGAAAGAAGACTGGTTTGCCGTCGTCGGTATCCTACAGGAGAACGGCAGGATCGCAGGCAAGATCCAGCTGTACTCCAAACAGCGTAACATCTCCCAGGCTATCGACGGCCACGTGGCTGCTTTTACCAAAATCCTGCTGGAAGGTAACGGCACCACGCCAGTACAAGTGTTCGTAACAGGTAACAGAAACGTCCAAACCGGTAACGGTGAGCTAAGAATCATCGAGATCGACCATGACAACTCCTTGCCAGTGCAATACCAGAAGAAAACAGCAGACATCTTCTTCCCACCAGATGCTACTAACGACTTCCCATTAGCCGTCCAAGTCTCCGAGAAGTACGGTATCGTCTACATCCTGACAAAGTACGGTTTCATCCACCTATATGAATTAGAAACCGGAACTAACTTGTTCGTCAACAGAATCACGGCAGAATCTGTCTTCACTTCGGCGTCGTACAACAACAAGAACGGTATCGCATGTATAAACAAGAAAGGTCAGGTGCTTGCTGTTGAAGTCGACACTACCCAGATCGTTCCATATATCTTGAACAAGCTTGCCAACACATCTTTGGCATTGACTGTTGCCACAAGAGGCGGACTACCTGGAGCCGATGACTTGTTTACTAAGCAATTCGAGTCTCTATTGAACTCTGGTGACTACCAAAACGCTGCAAAGATTGCCGCCTCTTCAACTTCATTGAGAAATCAAAACACCATTAACAGACTGAAAAACCTACAAGCTGCACCTGGTGCAATCTCTCCAATCTTATTGTACTTTTCCACTTTGCTGGATAAGGGCAAACTAAATAAAGAGGAAACTATCGAGTTAGCCAGACCAGTTTTACAACAAGACAGGAAACAATTGTTCGAGAAATGGTTAAAAGAGGATAAACTAGAGTGTTCTGAAGAGTTGGGTGACATCGTCAAGCCATTCGATAACACACTAGCTCTTGCCTGCTTCTTGAGAGCGAATGCTCACGCAAAGGTCATCTCCACCTTAGCCGAACTTCAACAATTTGAAAAGATAATCCCATACTGTCAAAAGGTTAGCTACCAACCAAACTTTTTGGTCTTGCTTTCTCAATTAATCAGAACCTCCCCAGACAGAGCATCTGAATTTGCCATTTCTCTTTTGCAAAATCCAGAAACAGCTAATCAGGTTGATATTGAAAAATTGGCTGACTTATTCTTTTCTCAAAACCACATTCAACAAGGTACATCCCTATTGTTGGACGCTTTGAAAGGTGATACGCCAGACCAAGGACATTTACAAACACGTGTTCTAGAGGTTAATCTTATGAACGCACCCCAGGTTGCTGATGCTATCCTGGGTAACAACATTTTTTCCCATTATGATAAACCAACTATCGCCTCCCTAGCTGAAAAGGCAGGATTATATCAAAGAGCTTTAGAAAACTACACCGATTTAAAGGATACGAAAAGATGTATTGTCCATACCAGCAGTCTTCCTGTTGACTGGTTGATCAGCTACTTTGGTAAATTGAATGTTGAACAATCGCTAGCTTGTTTAAGATCGTTGATGGATGACAACTTGCAAGGTAATATTCAAATTGTCGTTCAAGTTGCTACCAAATATTCTGATCTAATCGGTTCCAACACATTAATCAAATTGTTCGAAGAATATAGAGCCACCGAAGGACTATACTACTACTTGGCCTCTTTAGTTAATCTAACAGAAGATAAGGATGTTGTTTACAAGTATATCGAAGCTGCCGCCAAGATGAATCAGTTCAAAGAAATCGAAAGAATTGTAAGAGATAATAACGTATATGATCCAGAGAGAGTAAAGAACTTTCTGAAGGAAGCAAACTTGGAGGACCAGCTTCCATTGGTAATTGTCTGTGACCGTCATAACTTTGTGCATGAATTGATTTTGTACCTTTACAAGTCTCGTAACTTGAAATACGTTGAAACTTATGTCACTCAGGTTAACCCAAGTAAAACCCCTCAAGTTGTTGGTGCTTTACTAGATATGGATTGTGATGAGAAGTTCATTCAAGATTTACTACAATCTGTTTTGGGACAAGTCCCAATCGGTGAATTGACTGAAGAAGTTGAGAAGAGAAACAGACTAAAGTTATTATTACCTTATTTGGAACAAACTTTGCAACAGGGCTCTCAGGAACAATCAGTTTACAATGCGTTGGCTAAGATATACATTGATTCTAATAACTCTCCAGAGAAGTTCCTGAAGGAAAACGATAATTATGATACTCTTGATGTTGGTCGTTATTGCGAGAAGAGGGATCCTTATTTGGCTTATATTGCTTACGAAAAAGGCTCTAACGATGCTGATTTAATCAGAATTACTAATGAGAACACGATGTACAAATACCAAGCCAGGTACTTGCTAAAACGTTCTGACCAAGAGTTATGGAACCAGGTATTGGACTCTGAAAACATTCACAGACGGCAATTGATTGATTCCGTTATTTCTGTTGGTATTCCTGAGTTGACAGATCCTGAAGCAGTTTCTTTAACTGTGCAGGCTTTCATGAATAATGGCTTGAAGCTTGAACTGATTGAATTGTTAGAAAAAATCATCTTGGAGCCATCTCCATTCAATGAAAACACAGCTCTACAAGGTTTATTGCTTCTATCTGCTATCAAATATGAACCAACCAAGGTTTCCGGTTACATTGAGAAATTAGAAAATTATGATGCAGACGAGATCGCACAATTATGTGTTGAACATGGTCTAACTGAAGAAGCATTTGAAATATATGACAAACACGAGATGTACTCCAAAGCATTAAAGGTTTTGATTGAAGATGTTATGTCATTGGACAGAGCTATGGCCTACGCAGATAAGATCAACACACCGGATTTGTGGTCTCAATTGGGTACTGCCCAACTAGATGGGTTGCGTATTCCTGATGCAATTGATTCTTACATTAAGGCCAACGATCCATCCAATTACGAAAATGTTATTGATCTTGCAGAACAAGCCGGTAAGTTTGAAGAATTGATTCCTTACCTATTGATGGCCAGAGAAACTCTGAAAGCCTCCAAAATTGACGGTTCTCTTGTTTTGGCTTATGCCCAATTGAACAAGTTACATGAGATCGAAAACTTACTGAGTGGTTCTAACTCAGCGAACTTGGAAGAGGTTGGTGATAAGCTTTTAGAAAATAAAAACTACAAGGCTGCTAAACTGTGTTTCTCTAGTGTTTCCAATTATTCAAAGTTGGCCTCAACTTTGGTTTATCTTGACGACTATCAAACTGCAGTTGATACTGCAAGAAAGGCATCCAACATCAAGGTCTGGAAGCTTGTTAATAATGCCTGCATTGACAAGAAGGAGTTTAGATTGGCCCAAATATGTGGCTTGAACTTGATTGTTCATGCCGAGGAATTAGATGAACTGGTTGAGAAATACGAATCCAATGGTTACTTTGATGAACTTATTTCTTTATTTGAGGCAGGTTTGGGTCTAGAAAGAGCTCATATGGGTATGTTCACGGAATTAGCTATTTTATATGCTAAATATGACACAAGCAAGACATACGACCACATCAAATTATTCTGGTCGAGAATCAATATTCCGAAAGTCATCAAGGCTGCTGAAGACGCTCATTTATGGAATGAATTGGTCTTCTTGTATGCACACTATGATGAATGGGACAATGCCGCCTTGACTATGATTG
The DNA here is from genome assembly GCA_001039675.1 of Nakaseomyces delphensis CBS 2170. Taxonomy (NCBI): domain Eukaryota; kingdom Fungi; phylum Ascomycota; class Saccharomycetes; order Saccharomycetales; family Saccharomycetaceae; genus Nakaseomyces; species Nakaseomyces delphensis. Next base: position 21,517 of record CAPT01000057.1, read on the forward strand.
AAAAATCTACCGAAAACTTTGATCATGCCTACTTTAAAGATATTATTGTGAAGGTCGCTAACTTGGAAATTTATTACAAGGCTATCAACTTCTACGTCAAGGAACACCCATCGTTATTGGTGGATCTATTGTCTGTACTGACACCTAGATTAGACATTCCAAGAACTGTCAAAATCTTCTCTCAATCTGACAACCTCCCATTGATAAAGCCTTTCTTGATTAATGTCCTGCCAAAGAATAATTCTGTTGTAAATAAGGCATACCACGATTTGATGATCGAAGAGGAGGATTATAAGGCTCTACAAAGTGCTGTCGATTCCTACGACAAATTTGACCAACTACAACTGGCTTCAAGACTTGAAAGTCATGAATTGATTTTCTTCAAAAAGATTGCTGCCTTATTATACCGTAGAAACAAGAAGTGGACTAAGGCCTTAGATATTCTAAAGGAACAAAGATTATGGAAGGAAACTATCGAGACAGCTGCAATTTCTCAGGATACAAAGGTTGTTCACGATTTGTTGTCCTACTTTGTCGATACTGGTAACAAGGAAGCCTTTGTTGCTTTGCTGTACACTGGGTACAATTTGATCGATTACGACTACGTTCTTGAAGTTGCTTGGTTGAACTCTTTAGAGGATTACATTAAACCTTATGAAATCTCTATAAAGAAGGAACAAACGCAAGCAATTGAGAAGTTAACCGAAGAGTTTGCTGGGAAAACAAAAACGACGGAGAACAGAGAAGGGGAACCATTGATGCTGATGAACGCCGCAATGCATTCTCAATCTACCGGTTTTTAGGACGAGACCAATAATGATTTAAGATAAACAAATCATCATGTCCCATTTCTTTTCTGCCAGGGACATAGCCAATTAAGACCTTTGTATTTTATACCCATTTATTTTTATATTACTAAAAAAGTAAACTAAATAGTACATTTCAAGTATCTTTTAAAAAGTGTTGCTTAAAAATTTCTCTGTTTTGGAAAATAAAATAGAATTTTAGACAGCATCATAAATAAAACATTAAAAAGTAATTGATCTATAAGAAAAATGTTTTGATATGAATAGAAAAAAAGTATTACATTATAACATTCGAAGAGAAGAGAAAGGTTATATTGGACGGAGGAAACAGTTTTTTCATTGCAGGGGTGCATACAAAATTTGTGTGACATATTTCCTCTTATACCTCACGATAGACGCAACACATAGAGTATTATGTTTTATACTACTTGTTGCCAAGTGGTTTAGAATCACATGATTCGGAATTGGCAGTGCTCCGGAGTTATTTTCGTTTGAGGACTCACCCTGTGCATTTGAATAACTATTAAGGATAACGTTTTCAAGATGAGGCGGTAATTGTGGTGGTGTTAACCAGGCCATATTTTGGTGGTTATTCTTTTGCTGATCCAGTGTTAGGTAGTACTGCTCCATCACATTCGGATCAGTGAATACGGCTGGAATATCCTGGGTGTACTCAAAATTTGGTCTCAGTGGTGTGGTATCGTGAAATCTACTATAACCGTTACCCAAATCATCTGGTTCACTTTCAATTTCCAATGCAATTCTAGATCTTGCGCTCATAGGTTGTTTCCTGTCGTCTTTAGAAGTCTGATCTGTGGACTCGGCACCTGTCCTAACTGCTTTTGCAGTATCTTCCGATTGTTGCGTTGGAGCAACTTCTAAATAATTAACAAAGTTACCCATCTGATCCGTAGCTGTTGGTAGATAATCGCTAAATCTTAACTCATTATCTACAATAAATCTAAACCTGTGAGTACCAGGTGGAAGTTGTAGCTTCACATGTAGGATATCTGGTTGATCTGGCATCGGGACAAGACCTATCATTTTCCTCCAGCCAGTGAACGAACCTGTTACATAGACCTTATTACCGCCTTGTTGCCAAGTAATATCCACCGGAACCATATTTCCTGATCTAGAGTCTCTATTTTGTTGTGCATCTACGGGTGTACTACCAGTCGTGTTGGCGGTTGTGTTGAAATTAGGGGTGGTATCGGCTTGGCTGCCTTTAGTTTCAGTTGTGGTCTCAGTAGCAGCATCAGTATTGTCAAACATCATGTTGGAATTGGAGTCACGTTCCGTACTGTCTATGCTACCGGTAGTACTGCTGTTCTCTTCGCCATCGAAATCAGACAAGGTACCTGAATAGTGCTCCTGGTGTTTCGAGTAAGGAGGAATTTCATCATCGTCATCAAAAATAAGCGTAGATCGAGACCTATGTCTCGTTGTGAGCTGCGGCTCCAGTTCATTCGCATTGTCCACATTCATCTGAGAGAAACTGTAACTAAGTAGATCATTAGACTTATTAATCTCCGCAGCATCAACATCAGATACATCTATCATGGACGCATCTCTATTACTATTATTATTACTATTACTATTATTATTGTTATTATTATCGCTCCCACTATTACCAGACATTTTTTATTCTATTTTTCTAAGGTGGAAAAACTCAATTGAAAGATATTCAAAACTTCTATAAGCTGCCAGTTCCTCTATACGTACCTGAATTTCTGTCACAGAGCTTACAACTTTTCCTGTCTGTTTTTGTAAGAGGTCCTTTTTTTCTTTATATTTCTTCCTCCTTGTCCTGATACCTGATCCTAAAATAAAATTAAAGTCAGCCAAAAAAGACAGCACAAATCCAATTGTTGCTGATATCCGTCAGCTTTCAATACAACTCTTGTTGAACATCTCAAAGTTATCTAAAGACCCTTTTGCCCTATTTAAAAGTCCAATATATCTCACTGCTCCAAACCGAAAGAAAAAAAAAAAAAAAAAAAAAAAATTCGTAAAAAAGTATCAAAATAACATAATAATGCTCATCAACTCTTAATGAAATACGTAAAACCAATGCGGTTTACACTAGATATTTGTTTATTTTAATTATTATAACAGTATTGCGAAATTGTTCCGTCCTGGGCCTGGGTTTATCTCTTTCTTTTTCAAGAATTTAGCGTTTATTTGAGTGTCACCGGCCGGCAGGTATTGGAGCAGTATGTAGAATAGCTTATTAGAGCTATGACGTTTCACCGTTTGGAACCCCAGTGTTGTCATAAGCTGAATGAAGTGGTCTATTGTAGTGTACCTTGAATTCACGACACAAGGCAGCGGCAAGACAACGAAGAGGTATGAGGGCACTGGACCCTGGATTAAAAAATGCGAAAACAGTTTGCACATCTGGCCTCTCTCCGCTGGTGTGCTCACAAAATTCAGCACCAACGAACAACTGATAAGGTTGAACCGCTGTGAATCGTCTACTGGCAGGGGTCTCTTCATGAAATCCTGCCGTATTATCGCTTTGTCGTTACTGTTCAGGTCAATACGTTCCACCCGTTCGAATATCTTACATGTGCCTATGTAGTTAGAAACACTAAGCGAGCCTATCTCCAGTGCAGTCAGGTCTTGGTGCTTATCGTACTGCAACTCCCTGAGCCACTTCACTAACTGTTTGGAAGAGTCACCACCGCGGGACTTATCCTGACCCACCGTGCTCGCCAGCTGATAATTCTGTAACCCACCACCGTGTATCTGTCCCTGGATATACCCAAGACATCGCAACAGAGTGTGCGGTTCTACACCGCTATTTAGCTTCAGCAGCTGCGACTCTATTGCGGTGGCCTTGGTGCCATCCCTAGCAGCTGGGGCTGCCGCGGCCGCGGCAATACCTTCGTCATAGTACCGCTGGAACTTCCGGTCCTTGGCCAGCACCGCAGCCACCATCCCGGAATTGAACCCCTCGTCGTTATCCCGGAATCTTTGGTCAAAACCCAGCAGCCGGTTCAAAACAGCCCGCTTGTTGATCAGAAAATGGAACCTTCTGATCACTCTGCGCGCCTTAACAGGCTTCATCCGCGGCTGCGCCCTACCGCTCCCGCCAGTGATACCATGAGACCTCCTTGAAAGCATTATCGCTGTTCAAAAAAGGGTGAGACTGGAGCTTGGGATCATTGTGTGTTTTTATAAAATATTTCAATTTAAGCTCATCGCCAAACATGTGCAAATTGATAGAAGTTCTACGGCAGATTCTCTTGGATGAAAAAGTATTTTGAAATAAAAAAAAATTTTTATTTTTAAATTTTGCGATGAGCTCATACTATTTGAAATATTTTAGTATTAATGACTTGGTTTACTGCATCTGGAGAACCTTTTTTGGAAGCCGTTATACGGTATTGGAGACATTTTGAGTATGGGTAAGATTGTTACTGACAGGGAGTTGCGGTGGAAGAAAGTGGCTATTCCTGATACGCTGGATGATTTTGGTGGATTTTACGGGCTAGAAGAGATTGATGGTGTTGGTGTGAAGATTGTCAATAACCAGGTTCAATTTATCGCCAAGGAGGAGGATGTTAGAGAAGAAGGTGAGGGGTCTGAGTCTGATGAATTCTTTGATTTCGGCGATGAGGAAGTAGAGACTGTTGCAGAGGAAGATTCATCTGAAGAAGGTGCTCCAGAAGAAGAAGATGCACAGACAAGTGCTCCAGACGATAAACAGGAGGATGAGGACAGTCTGAAGGAGAATGTCTTTTCTTCTGCAGTAGATCTAGAGGATGTCAATGCTGATTTACCAGGGTGGACAGAGACCGTGAAGTTGTCAATGACAACCTTGACAGGGCTGTCCCATCTTGGATTCCATAATATGACTGAAATTCAAAGAATGGCAATTCCACCTGCCTTAGCAGGCGAAGATATTATGGGAAAAGCCTCCACAGGGTCTGGTAAGACCTTAGCCTATGGTATACCTATTATTGAGAAGATGGTTCAATCTTCAGATAAAGAAAAGACAAACGGCATTGTATTCACCCCCACCAGAGAACTAGCACAACAAGTTACTAAACACTTGACCCAAGTATGTGACATATTGGTGAAGAATAATCCGTACATGATATTGTCCTTAACGGGTGGTCTATCTATCCAAAAGCAGGAAAGATTGCTGAAATACCAAGGTGGTGGTAGAATTGTGGTCGCAACACCGGGACGTTTCTTAGAACTTTTGGAAAAGAACCCGGAATTAGTCAAAAGGTTCTCCAAAACAGACGTGCTGGTACTTGACGAAGCTGATAGACTACTACAGGATGGTCACTTCGACGAATTCGAGAAAATCTTAAAACACTTGAATGTACAACGTAGGGCGCAACACATCAAGGAACATTGGCAGACTATGATCTTCTCAGCGACTTTCTCTACAGAATTATTTGATAAGTTAAGCAGCGGAACATGGAAAAAGAAGAATGAGAGTGAAGATGTATCTGAGATGGAAATAGTGTTGAAACATCTGATGAAAAAGGTTCATTTCAGATCGAAACCATTACTACTAGATGCTAATCCTAACGATAAGATTAGCTCTCAAATTAAGGAAACTTTGATCGAATGTGCTCCTCTAGAACGTGATTTATACTGTTACTACTTTGTAACAATGTACCCAGGTACCACATTAATTTTCTGTAATGCTATCGATTCTGTTAAGAAATTGAACACATACCTCGTTAATCTAGGAATTAATAGTTTCCAAATCCATTCCTCGATGACACAGAAGAATCGTCTAAAGAACCTTGAGAAATTTGAAGCAATGTCCCAAAAAAATAATCACCTTAGAAAACCAACCGTTTTAATTGCTAGTGACGTAGCCGCCAGAGGTTTGGATATCAAAGGTATAAAACATGTTATCCATTACCATCTCCCACGTTCTGCTGATATGTATATTCATAGATCTGGTAGAACTGCAAGAGGTGAAAATGAAGGTGTCGCCGTGATGATTTGCTCTCCACAGGAGGCAATGGGACCATTACGTAAATTGAGACGTATTCTTTCCTCCAAATCAGAAAAAAGCAATCATGGATATAAAAAAAAATGGCAACAAACTGTTCCCTTATTACCAATTGAAATGGATATTTTACAACAATTAAGACCCAGGAGTGAATTGGCAAGCGAATTAGCGGATCACGACATTGCATCGAAATCGTTAAGAAAAGACAACAACTGGTTAAAGAATACTGCTGATGAACTAGGAATCGATATTGATTCTGATGACGAAGAAAAAGATATTATATTGGCTAAGAACAAGAACAGGAAACTTAATAAAGTGGTGAATAAGGATGAGGCCAAGTCTATGAGAGCTGAATTAAACAGCCTCCTAAAGTTACCAATCAGGAAAGATTTAAGAAGAAGTTACTTAACAGGTGGTCTTGTAAATCTTGCGGATAATTTAGTCAAGAAGAGAGATCACAACAATATTATCGGTTACGAAACGACAGAGGCCTTAGATGTTATAAAAAACGGAAAAAAGAAGAACAAGAAACAAAAATTAAAATAATCATACTCAATTTATAGAATATAGATGCATTATTGAATAATATTATACAGAAGGAAAAGAGCAGAACTTTAAATGCTGCGATATAATGCTTGTCAAAATATTTTGTCAAGTAAAGAAACTTAAAGTGAGGGATGGATATATATAGTTTCCTATATTTATTCTGTACATATTCAATGGCTTTTTTTTATAAAAATTGTGAGAACAGATTATAAATGTTGGTAGGATAAAACCATGTATATCGGATATTCTCTCAGACGCACTTACATTTTCTTTGTTTTGTTAAGCTCTTATCTATCTTCGTGAGTCTTAGTTAATATATTGTACAAGTTTAAAAAGTACCCCTGCAATACTTTTTCGAATTATTATTAATTATGGATGAATTGAGAGAAGAAATAATATTGAAAACAATGTCTCCTATATTAAGATAAAATAATTTCTTTTTGTGATAGTTAACAAAAAAATGCCTTTTTAAAAAATTTGAAAATATAACCCCTTAAATGAAATCGTAATCTGATTCAGCCTCATCCGAATCATAGTATTCATCCTCAGATTCATCAGCCAACTGTTCGAAGTTAACCTTGTAACGTAGGATGGCACCAATACCACCAAAACCAGTAACAAATTGGGAACCTTCTTGAGATTTATCAGTAATGAATTCCAAAGCAGCACCAAAGTTCTTGTAGTTTTCGGCCAACCATTCAATCAAAAGTTGTTCAGATACAACTTCCATCTCTTGACCAGTAGCCTTGTCCATTGCGTAGGATTTGTCCTTCGCCTTTGGTTGAGCAAACTTGATGACTTCGTTGTCCTCAGAGTCCTTGAATGTGTATCTGATGGTTTCCAAGTTTTCAAAGACAATAAGCTTCTCAACGGCACCTAGGTCCAATGCTTTCAAAGTGTCATCAATACCGTAACAGAACTTACCGGTATCCTGAGAGATTTCATCGAAATATTCATCCAAAAGCTTCTTTTCTTGGACGAATTTAACGTTGGCCAGAGCGTCAGCAGATAGTTCAATTGCCTGGTTGAAACCGTTCTCACCACCGTACGATATATCCACAATTTGGACAACCTTTGCGGCCAATCTTGGATCGAACAGTTCTGATTTAGCCAGATCGGTCTTGAAATCCGCAGAACCTGCAAGGATCAGACCCTTAACGTTCACCTTATCGTTGGTGATAAAATTTTGCACTGCGACTTCAGCGACTTTTCTAACATAATTGTGTCTTTTTTCCTCTCTCAGACGTGCGAAACGGACAGCGGATTGACCACCTCTACCGTGCTTCTTTGGCAAATCGACTGTGAATTTGTGCAGCACTGTTCTGCTGTTACCTTGTAAGAGACCAAACAGGGTACCTTGACCGTCCATAACAATGAAACCGAATTTGTCGTCTGCTTCGAGCAGTTCAGCTAGAACCTCTGTGTGGAACTTGTTGTCACACAGGTACAAGGAAGTGTTGATAGGCTTGTATGGTTCAATATCAAAGGTGACTTTCTTTTCCTTACCGTCCTCGGTAATAATATCACCACAGTACAGCACTAGACCGTTTGGTGGCAAACTATTGTACAACTTCAACTTCTGTTGTGTAGAGGTAATGGCAGAAAGCACTGAAAGACGGTTGACACGGGACTTGATATTAGAGGCTGTACCGTACTCTTCAGTCAACATCTTTTGGATCAATGGAATTTGCCCCTTTGGAGGAATAACCAATGAGATCATAGAGGTACCGTTACCTCTAGCCTTCTCCAAAGACCTCACCAGCTTCTTAACCTTCCAGATTTCAATATTCTTCTCAGCGTCTGTATCCATGATTTTTCTTGTTAGTTCCTAACTATATTGTTATCAATCGTTAACAAAAGAAAAAAAAACAACGACAAAAACTAGTTATAATAAAATATAATAAATATCCACAACACTATTATTATACTATTGAATATTAAATCTTCCACTGAAAGGGCCCATCGCAAACACCCAAAAAGTAAATTTTTTTTTTTTCAAAAATTGAAAGATTTAAAAATTTAAAAAAAAAAAATTTCATCGTATAACGAGATACGTGATGTGATTAACCGTAGACAACTATAAAATGAATATAACAGCCTACGATAGCATGTGAATTACCGTAAACCACGATGTACTACTAGACGAAATAAACGTGCCCACCGTTAATAACTATCAATCATGTGACCGAACATCATCTGGAACGTGAATTTTAAAAAATAAAATATTTCCCAAAAAAATCGAAATGGAGCACGACGGGGAGAGACAAAGTTAACAGAACAATCATTGGACTATATAGAATAGTTTTTATTGATTTTAAAAGTCTTCTTCTACTGAACAATAAACTTACTGAACTGTTGTATAGAACGCACACACACACAAACACATACAGAGAAGGTGATAGGTAAAAGATAAACAAATGTGGTTCAAAAGGTTTGGGCTGCAGCGTTTAGCCAGTGTTGGGATTAGGTCGTTCAGGAGCGGGTTAGTTACTAAGGGAGAATATCGTGATGTCGTGCAGGAACCTATTAAGATTGCGAGGATTGTGCCAAAATCCCTGACTTTCTACTCTGCTAACCCCCCACATGAAGAGAAAATTGCCAAACTAGAATCACTTTTAAGGAAATATAACTTGCCTACTAGCGAGAAGTTGGGGTCTGCAACTCTGGACTATAATAACAACAAAAAGGGGAATTTGAGACCTTCGTGGATATCGTTCTCTGACTACGCGTTGATTGGGGGTGGTACACGGCTGAAACCCCGTCATTATGAACATTTGTTGCAGTTGCTGAATAAATTAAACAGTATCGACCCGCAGCTGACCAATACTGAGATCAAAAATGAACTCTCAAGGTACGTGAGGAAGACCAGCGCCCAGTTACAAATACAGAAACGTCAAGAACTTGATGAATTCGGAAGAAGTGTTGCTGTTGGGAAGAGAAAGGCTGCCACAGCTAAGGTGTACCTAGTGAGAGGAAATGGTGATGTTCTTGTTAATGGAAGACCAATAAATGACTATTTCGTAAAGATGAAGGACAGAGACTCCATTGCCTACCCGTTAAAAGTAGTTGACTCTCTAGGGAAGTACAACGTTTTTGCGACAACATCAGGAGGCGGCACTACTGGTCAGGCAGAGGCTATTATGCACGCTATTGCAAAGGCCCTGCTTGTATTTAATCCGCTTCTAAAACCAAGACTGAGGAAGGCAGGTGTTATCACCAGGGATTACAGACATGTAGAAAGAAAGAAGCCTGGTAAGAAGAAGGCGAGAAAGATGCCAGCATGGGTCAAGAGATGAGACCATCTTTTCCTGTTCTCTTCTTTGAAAAATATTAGTATAACCATTCCATATGTTTTTTTCTTTTTCTTTTTTTTTTTGTTATAATGTTGAGCTTGTATATATAGTCTTGTATCTAGATAATCGTAATAATCAAACAACGTTAGTAACAATTTTTATTTGCCTTGAGGGATACTGCATTGTATTGTAATGATTTACAATAAAATGTTATAATGGTGATGATGGTTTAGTATTTATTCACAATTTACGATCATTTGCACGAGCAAAAAAAATGTATCAATCAATTTTCAAAATGAAATTATCCCAAATTGTGATCTCTCCAATAATTTCACAATCTGTATAGGTATAATAGGTTGATGTATAGTAAAATACCAAATACCGTTAGCGGAGGTGTATGATATTTTGTGCTATGAAAGGCTGTTATGATTGAAACCGAACGAGAAATTGAAATTGTCAATTGTATATGTATGGTCACTTTGTGCGTTAGATAAGTACGAAATTTGAGGGAACTCCACTTACCTCCGTCGTTGCTTTTAGTTATTATGTGGCATATATCTATATTTGCCAGCTGGTTATTGATTGAAGTAATTGAAGAAATCGGAGTAAATATAGAGGTATGGTATACGTAAAATGGTTTAAGGGAAATCGACTCAGGCGATGTGGACGTCTTTTCAGCCATCGTTTACCTGTATTCTTATATCTGCTACTTACCGCGGTATATTATTTATTAGTGGGGAATGAATGCTTTAATGACAGCGAAATCTACCTGTTGGCGGGCTGAGAAAAATGTGAATTGTGAGGGAAAATATTTGGCTACATAGGAGCGGTAGAACTCCAAATATCATCCAAATCACAACTATACATCTTTTTAAAGATGTCTTAGTAAGTTATGCTGATACACAAGAAAGAAAACCTCAGCATTATATTATCTCTCTAGCGGCTCCACATAAAACAACAAGGATATCCTTATCTGTTCAATTGGAACTAGAATCTTAATGCTCGACTTACTAATACCTTGCCAAAAATTCTCTCTACTAATGAACATCTAATAATAGAAAAATGGTTTTTATATATAATTTTTTTTTTCCATTTTTATTTTTAAATTAGTTATCAAAGAGGTTGGGTGTTATTATTTTACAGAAGAAACGTTCTTCGAAAATTTGATTTCAAAACTAACAAAAATCAGAATAAAGTCATAGTAACTAAACAGTAGGTCTATCACTTTCTTTCGTTGCTATTTTGTCGGTTTCAATTAAAAAGGTTTTTGTGTCATAGAGTATAATAGTAACAAAAAAAAAAAAAATAGCAAATGGATAATTACTAAACGCTCGCTGGAACATTGTCTCTTTATCTTAGTTTTTTTTTCAATATGGCTAGTAACTTATACAAACTTAAGGTATTAACATGGCTGCTGAAAGGTAATATACATCCTTAAAGTCGAAAAGATAAATCAAGATATCAACATAAAATCGATCAAAGTATGACAGAGATTAGAGAAACCAACATTGAAGATTCTATTTATGATCTATTTGAATGTTTTAATACTAGTGATGCACTTTATAACAGGGCGGACAATATCGAACTAAGCCTAGAGAAGTTCGACATTAATAATGAGAACTCTGAAATAAATAACGAATCTAATGCTAATTCTGTAACCGAGGAATCCCGCTCAATTTTAGGTGCAATGTCATTTAGGAAATGGTTCTTTGGTAGAGCTTCAACAGACACAGAAAGTGAAGTCAAACCCACCGCCGATTTTGGAAATTCCATCACAGAAACATTAGACTCTCAAAATATTTCTGTAGAATATGGAACACGTCGAGGCATAAAGTCACTTTTCAGGAAAAATAGTGTAAAAAACGAGAATAGCCCAGAATTGTCAACACCAAAGTATGAACATAAGTATTGGAAGATATTGCATAACCGATTCTCAAAGGAGAAACTAGGTTCATACTCAAATCTGAACAATTCTTCAACATATCATAACGGATCACATTCACAATCAAAAAATATTGAAAGGTTAACACTTCAATTGTCTGATTTGTCACCCATCACGATAAGGGACAGGAATAGGTCACCAAGCAATGATTATTTCATGTCGAATAGTTCATCTAGTTCAATTGAAAGAGCAGTAACTATAAGGAAAAATCTGAATGAGATATTATTTCCGGCAAGTCCTGTGAATAAAGATGGTTTTTTATCCCGAACAGAAATGAATATTGGAGGAGATGTGGAACTAAATACAAATATATTAACACATGGAGTCGAGAGCAAAGAGGCAGCAAATGTACTCCTTAATATCACTAATTCTCCTTCAAATAATTTTGATGAATCGAGTAGTCTCAATTCTGTTGAATTAGCTGCACATAACGGCACCGGCGTTCATAATAATACTAAAGGGACCGAAAACCATCTATTTAAAAGTACTAGAAATAAGGAAAGCCCTGAAATCGAAAGCGAATTGCAAGTAATGCTACCCCCCGTTGTTAAACCTGCCATAAGTATTTCAAACAACATTAACGAAAATAAAGCTGATGAAATGGTCATTCCTGGAAAGGATGAGGAGAGCGTATCTGAAAATTCCGAACAAAATAATCTAGAGGACTTTGAAGATTCCTATTGCTCAGAATTGTCCCCTTCAACACCTGTAGAGGAACCCGGTCCATATAAATATATATTTCCTTCGCCACCTTTTCCTACTGAAACCCATGAAAATATTGACAATCTTTTAATTGATAAGAATTCTACCTTATATAACATTCTATTACAATGTTATGAGGAGTTGAGTCTTGATCACTATATATCTATGATTGATTGCTGCTCCCTGAAAGAAGTAAGTGAAAAAATTTTATTTGGTATTGTTTCAAGGAAGAAATATGTCACTAAACCTGAATGCATGAAAATTGCAGATTCTAAGTTAAGAGAGGAACATAAAGAAAGAGACAATCTTCTAAATGAAAGTGAAAACTTTAGTGACGTACGAAACAGTCCATCCTCGCATACTCTAACAAAACATGATATAAAATATGAGTCAACAAATGATGATCACAGTACATTTGAAAAATTACAAAAAGAGAATTTACTGCTCCATAAAAAACTGGAAGAGATGGAATCCAAAAATACAAGACTTGAAAGGAAAGTAAAATTGATCAATAAGAAATATGCCAATATTCTAAACTCTGAGAATAATGCGATCGGAGAGAACTCAGAATGGTTTAATAAAAAAGGTCCATCAAAAAAGGACAAGAATGTTGATGTTTACGAATGTTTAAAAAAATACAGGTACATCTCAATAAAATTTACATGTTTTTTTCAGAAATACCTAGAAGATATTGCCTTACAATTTAATCTTGAAGAACAACCTCAATTTAATATTTTTTTATCTTCTTTAATTACCTCCATGAAGACAAAAAACCTAGAATCAATTGATAAAAAAGTATTACAGAACTGTGTGCATGAGATTTTGAAATTTATATATGGCGTGTTAGAAATCACGGAGAGACAGTTATCTGAATATCAACGTAATCAACTTACGATTAACTTTTTGATGCGGGAATTGAAAAATTTTCGAAGATTGAGTGCCCCTCAAACTACTCCCAAAAGATTTTCTGATTTATCAAATGACAAAAAGGAATTGACAACAACCTCTTTGGAAAACTAGAACTGAAGGCTTCAGCAACTTATATATCTTTTTCTAACAATTTTTTTTTTAAAGTGTTGGGTATTGTTAAATTGTCCTACGTTATTAATCGTATAACATATTAATTAAAAACGTAATATATTAACAGGTATAAAACAAAAAAAAAAATCTATATATAGTGCGATCTATGAATATGAAAATAACATATCCCTATCAGAGAAAAATAATCCCTGCAGTAGGAAGTCTTGAAATTCATCAATACTATCATATGGACTTGTTTCTAATACTGGATCATATAAGTCTAGCGGCATAATTGATCTGTCCTCAATCTCCTTTTCTTTATTCATGTCTTCATCTGACAAAGTAACTTCTTGATCCTTGCATTTTATAATGTGACCTGCTCCGAAAATCGGAGTATGTAGTATTTTTAATGCTTCCGTGTTTAATTTGTTAAATATCCTTAGTTCTTTCGCATCCTTATCGTCCTTGAAACTATCAGTTAGAGCATTTATACAACCAGTATTGTCATCACTATCTGCAGAGTCTTCCTTGAATAATCCCATTATATTAACAAAAGCCTCTAATTGTTTCAATATATCCTCTTTTATAGTTGTCTTTGTCTGGACTAACCTACCTAGAAGCGGGCTTAAAGACTTCGATTTGAATTTAAAATTCTGCTTCGACCCCTCATCATTCCTAAAATTCTTCGTTATACCGTGCAACAAGAAAGTGAAAAAGAAAATCGACATATTCCATTTCATATCTTCCGAAACTAGCATCTTTTCATCTTCACCAATAATGAAAGTATGACAGTCAGTTAATAAGTTTATCAAATAAACGATTTCGCAATTGTTTTCTGTCTCATTAAGATTTCTAACAACGTATAATAATACAACAAAAAGTGCTGTCAAAAAATAATACGAGAGTTCAGAATAGAGATCAGGATCATAGGTAACAGATAAAAACAATTTTAATACTTTGATACTTTTATCCTTAGCTTTATTGTAAAATATCTGTTGTATCGTGGAAATATTATGACGGGATTCGGCCCACAGGGTTTTATTATCTTCTAAGAATGTGTTGGTGAATAAACTCAAGTTAATTATTAAGTAATAATACCGAAAATGAATATTCAATACACTGCAGAAAACATTAATTATTTGCGGTAATGAATTGTCATCTGGGATTTGAGAATGGAGCAATTCAATATAGTCCACATAGTTCTCTAGTTTTAAAACACTTGGTAAATTTTCTTTCCAAGTATCTAAACTTGTTTTTATTTCCAATACCTTATCCAATGTTTCATCAAAGATTTTATCGATGGTACTACGAACAGAAAAACATGTATCATATAAAAGTAACTCCACCTTCACAAGTTTAATTTTGAAATAACCGATCACGATTGGTAGAAATTCATAGTGCCCAAGGATGATATCCAAATTCTTTTCACGATTTGCACTGGTATCCTCCCTTAAAGAAGCCGAATCATCAGTCAGAGTTGGTAATACAATTGCGTTTAAGATCGAAAAGAATTCTTCCGCGGTCAACACATCTGTATTACTATCTCTAATAAGAGGAGGCCTGGAAAGTATTAAAGAAAAATACTTATCCACTGAAAAGCAATATGTCCATAATACCCTCCTTTTTATTAGTTCATTGGTGTTAAGATTTTCATAGGAGTATTGTAAATGCAGTTCCAAATAAAACGCAATATTAACAGCTTCTACAAAGACACCTGCGGCAGTCTCTGTATTAATATAAATTTGAATATAATGTGTCAGCAATAATAAACCCTGTAATGTCTCAATTGTAACAGTTGCAGAACTAGTTTTATGGAAAAAATAAACAGAGTTTAGAAGAGTAACGTTTTTAACCTTTAAAAGAAGTTCTTCTGAGATATCTTCAAAACTGCTATTTTTTCTGAGAATATCGTTTCGCATTCTTTGTGCTCCTAGGCAAATACACATATTAATTAATAATAATTCAGGTTTATTCATATCCACACCCCTTGATTCATAATACCTCTCAATAAGGATTGAGCACTCTCTACCATCTGTAGGGAAAATTGAGGAAGAAATCAATAATGTTTGGAAGTTCTTTATTAGGAGGAGTGCTTGTTCCCTGCTCAGTATATCATATAATTTATTATCATTGCTTAAAGTAGGCATGGAAGAAACCTCCATAACTTTTGTCATCTGAACAACATAGTATTTCAAATAGATTGAAAAGATATCTTTTAAGGCTGGCATAAAATCTTCTTTGAAACTAATGTTTGAGTCACTACTAGGCTCAGATAACGGCGTTTCGACGCCACCGATTTTTAGTGCTTCTGACATTTCATCTATTTGTCCCAAGTTATTATTTGAATTGAATCTTGAAAACAGTTTTCTTTTAATATACAACAAATTATGTGCCGTGAACAATAGTGTTGTATATTGTCGCCTGACTGGTTTTGGTAATTCTTCCCCTCCTGGAATTGGTATTCCAAAATTTCTCAGCAGGGTTTCGAGGTCTTTCTCTATAATTGGCCCATACTTAACTAGTCCCTTTACCTTCCCGTCGATTCTAATAAGCTGGTTGTTCAGCTCTTCTAACATTTCGGGATCAATAAAGTTTCTATTAATGTTAGACTGCTCCTGAATATTGGGATCTGAGGGACTTTGTTTACCATTAAGAAGAAATTCTCTAATACTCTTCACGCCATCAACCAAGTATGATTTCTCAGAACCGAAAGTATCTGGATTCGTTTCCGTAGGCGGCACCATAATGGGTTCGGGATAATTGGGATCCGGAATATATACGTTTGTAGTTGGATTAAATTGATCAAGGATCGGTGTATCTGGTTGATAATCCTTATTTTTTGATTCTCCCGTCGATAGAGGAGGGTTATCATATTCTTTCATTTTCGTTTTCGTTTTCTGTTTCTGTTTCTTCTTTTTAGATATTCTTCGTATTTTCTCTTTAGCCTCAACAGCACGTCTCTTTTTTTGTTGTAATTCTTCATGGAACACAAACGTGCAGGGCACATCAAATTTCGTACAGTTAGGACACTTACCGGTCATTGAAATTACCTCATCACACCTTATTTTCCTTTTCCTACAATGATCACAAGCTTTTGTTGATCTTCTTTTATATAAATGTCGATACTGGAGCATATTCATCCCTTCAACCATTGCTGGTGTCTCGTTTTCATGTAAATCATCCC
The DNA here is from genome assembly GCA_001039675.1 of Nakaseomyces delphensis CBS 2170. NCBI lineage: Eukaryota > Fungi > Ascomycota > Saccharomycetes > Saccharomycetales > Saccharomycetaceae > Nakaseomyces > Nakaseomyces delphensis. The sequence continues at coordinate 37,994 of CAPT01000057.1, forward strand.
TTTGAGAACCCTCAGTACTCGATGGTTCACTTCCTTCTTTTTCCATTGTTTTATTATTAAACTTCAAAGCTATTGTCCAGCGGATAAATCTTTTTCCTCAAATACAGAAATAGAAAAAAAAGTTTTTGAAATAATAGTTCTATGAAAAATCAGGCATTTAGCGGAGGTTTTTGATGACGAAATGATTTATTTTCTTAATTATCTTATCCACGTTTGATATATATGGCACTCAATATTTTAGTAATCACTTCAAATATAACAAACAACCCTTGAAAGTAAAGATAAATGAGCCTGACTCACAAAACACCAAAGAATAAGCAGTAACAGTCCACTTCCACCTAGTTGTACTTGGTCAGCACTTTCTAAGTTCTTGAAAAAAAAAAATGGATCAATAAAAATGAAATCAAAAGATTGTATTGACACAGCCGATAGCAACGGTTAATCGTAGAGCAAAAGAATTTCGGGAATATATCATTCAGGTGGTGAAAAATTATTTCTGCCAGAAAAGAGGTGAAAGCCATCTGCGGTGTTACATCTAGAGAATGTGGGGGGGGGGGGGGAAAGACAGAAAAAAATTTTTAGAAAAAAATGACATGGACCGGGTAAGTTCTTGACCAGCGTGAAATCGAATCACCAGTAGGTGATGAAGCAGCATATGTATGTAGGAACTATTGCTAGAAGCAGCATAGAACTAGTGGTGGAAGCATCATAATATGCTTGTCATTCTATAGGGTGGATCAGAGCTATTGATAGCATAAAAAAAAAGTTGTATTATTATACAACAGATCTTGGGTTAGTAATATAACGAACATCTTGATTCCAGGTGCTCTTCTCTATATCTTTTATTATACTGACGAAGAAAAAAAACGGTGAACAACTTCATACAGTTTACACAAAATGAGGATTCCTTTTTTATAGTAAAGTATAAAAGAAATGTTTAAATTGTTCTTTTGTTTTTTTAAGCGCCCAGGAAATTAAAAAAAAAATTGAAGAAAATATAAAAAAAAAAATGATTTCGCCCAGGATCGAACTGGGGACGTTCTGCGTGTTAAGCAGATGCCATAACCAACTAGACCACGAAACCATACTAAACTTCGAGATAGTTAGGTGAGAAGAGTGATTCTATACTCTCGACCCCGCCGGAGATAAAAATAAAATTAACGGAAATAAAGAAATTCTGCTCTTCCTGCGTGGCTGTCTGTGGTTTTTTGCTTGTTTGATTCCCTTTTTTAATTTTTTGTGATAACTTTGAAGTAACTGAACCATAGATTATATACAGAATATACATTCATTCATTCATTTATTTCTTGAAGTGACGTTCTATAACTCATTTGTTTAATAAATATAGTTATTTTAAGATACTGGTGGGGAAATCAGGATGGTAGATTTGTTGGATGAACAGGCCAGGCAGGATATTGCCAAGAACATTGATATTATCGATGAGGGTGGATGTATGAACTGCGACTGTGAAGACGAAATAGTTGCTGGTGAGAAAGTGTTTGCCAAGATGGCGATTGAGACGGACACGCAACTTTACAACACATCCCAGGTCCCGACAGTGCACTTTATTATACCTACGTCGCAGAAGGACTGGCAGTTTGAAGCCTGCAAGGAGAAACCCGGTTCAGTTCAATACAGGATCAGCGATTGGTGCGAGGATAATGCCGAAAAGTTCCCCGGTGCGGGTGTGAAGTTCAACTGCAATGTTACCTCGATGCCCATAAACATTCTTGATATAGATGCTATGAGAGGCGCCAAGAACAATGTGCTGGTGTTGCCGTTTGGGTTCTGGATCAATGACCTCAGAAGTGAAGACGTTGAGACTACGTTGGATAGTCTAGTGCCAAGATTGTTAGACGAGAAGTTGGACCTAAGGAAACTGATAGCTGAGAACCCACAATTCACAGAGGCCAGGTCAAAGGCGTATGTTTTCATATGTTCTCACACCACTCGAGACAAGAGGTGTGGCATTGCAGCACCAATCCTGAAGAAATTATTTGACAAGGAACTTCAAAGACACGGACTGTACAGAGACAACTCTGACTTGAGAGATGGCGGTGTTACGGTAGAATATATTAACCACGTAGGGGGCCACAAATTTGCAGCTAACGTCCAAATATACCTGAAGAACCAACACACTTTAGTCTGGCTAGGAAGAATTACACCTAGGAACGTCCCACACATTATTAACCACCTACTAGTTCCAGAACATGGTAAGCTACCATTCCCAGAAAATGTTAGATGTATAAAGAAGTATCAGTCCTGGTAGGATATATAGAAATCCTTTTATAGAGAACGTTCTTGTCTTGTATTTTGACTAGTTTTTTTTCCCTCAACCTTTTTTCAATATTCAGTTCTAGCTGTGACTTTTATTTTTTTTATCTTTAAAATCTTTATGAGATGAGATAAGTTACAATGATCAGCGATTATGCTCCACAGTTCATAAAAGGGATACTAATCTCAGCCCATAGTCATGTCCTCTGATTCAGGCGATTACTCTAGCAGTAGTGAGGAGGAAGAAACTGTGTTACATAAACCTGTGCTCTTAGCAAAAAAGACTAAGGATAGCGGGTCAAATGATATACCTAATAAGGAGGAATTGGAAAGGCAATCGATGAAAAGGTCAATCGAGGCAGCAAATAAACTAGCAGCCGAGACAGAAGAATTACGAAGACAGACAGAGCTCAATTACACTGCAACTGACAAAGATTTGCTCCGAAGAACCATGGCACTAGATGATGATGACTCCATAGACGCACCTTTGGAATGTAGACAATGGCAGAAGAGGCAAGAGGCAAGAAAGTTAAGACAAAGAGAGCTAATGGTTAAAAGACAACAGGAACAGGAACAGGACGAAGTTAGTAGAATTAGGAATCATGAAAAAAATGTGTAGAATAAAAATAAAAAAAAATAGTGTAACAACGAAAGGACAAAACAAACCTCACCGGTGGTTACAGTTTATTTAATTATAGACATGTAAAAATGATTTTTAAATGAAAATTCTTAAAAATCAACAATAAGTCTTTAACCTAAGAACCGCACATCAACTGCAAATAACTACGAAATTAGAAGAAAAAACGAAAAAAAGTTGTATTTACATCATTATTTTGATTTTTGAAGCAATCGACAATAAACCAAAACATTTTTTTATTTCTAACCAGAAGTAGTTCAGAATAGCTAATAAAAATTGGAAAGATGTTAAGTATCCGTAACGATCTGCCACCTTTCCTTGACAAATACCTACCTAGCCATTCTAATAATCGTAAGATGTTTGTAACTTTGACCTATGCCCAGTCAATAGATGCCAAAATATCGAAAGGACCTGGGATACGAACCACAATATCCCATATTGAAACTAAGGCTATGACACATTACCTGCGATACCATCACGATGGTATACTAATTGGAAGTGGTACCGTGCTCGCTGATGACCCGGGACTCAATTGTAAATGGGCTCCCGACCCAGGTGCCATTTATCCCAATCATGACTTAGAGGAATATTCGCCGCGGCCAATCATTATAGATACTAAGGGAAAATGGAAATACACTGGGTCTAAGATGCATGAGTTACATACAAATGGAATGGGTAAAGAACCCATTGTTGTAGTGGCCATGGAACCAGCCATTAAAGAAGCCGGGGTCTCTTATCTAGTTTACGGAGACGAGCCAATTGAATGGAATATACTTTTTGAAAGATTATGGAACGAATACCAAATGAGATCAGTCATGGTGGAAGGAGGTGCACATGTGATTAATCAGCTACTTGCCAGACCGGATGTGGTCGACAGTCTTATTGTTACTATAGGATCAGTATTCTTGGGCGAAGAAGGTGTTACGGTTAGTCCACCACAAGAGGTGGAATTGATAGACATAGATTGGTGGAGTGGGACATCAGATTCAATTTTGGGCGCAAGGCTTTTGCAGAAATAAAAGTATTTCCATGTAGCACACGTAAATATATTTCATGTAGCTTAATTTATTACAGTGTGAGTATCTATGACCCTTAACTATAATATATACAAAAATCTTTAATGATTTTAGGGTGTTTATAATTTTTAAGGTTTTCAATTTATTTTCGATATTTTTTTTTGTTTTTTCTGCTGGTAACGAGACAACAAATGGGTTAATATAGGACTAACACAGTCATCTATCATAGACCCTTCGATATTGTGTGCTATTACAGTTAGCTATTTATTGGTAAACGACAGTATAATCAACAATTACAAAGGTTTTCAATCCTGTATTTGGAGTTCGAGCGGTGTATATTAGTATTTCCTGTGGTGATAAGATTTTAGATGGAGACCTTATCGCAAATTTTAGGGACTTCCAATGAAGTTTTAGGTGAAATAAATGACAATGCGCCATCTGCTAATATTTATGATGAGTTTGTGACCGAACATATGAGATTGGGCGGCCAGGCTAATCAGAAGTTATGGGAACAAAGAGAACACTTGGAAGAAAGGCGACAGGCTATAGAAAAGACGATTAATGATGTTCTACCGTCTTTGAAAAAATATATGAATAATTTTCAAAGCGAATTGAGCAGTCATACAAGTGATCTGGATCAGATTAGAGAGAAGTCGCACTATCTGAAAACATTGTTGGAGTTTAACTCTGAGAAATTAAAGAATATTAGTCCACTAGTAAATGATTTAATAATCCCCCCAGAAGTGATACAGGATATATTGCATGGTAAAATCAACACACTTTGGCAAGAAAATATAGATTTCATAAGGGACAAGAAGATAATATACGATAGATATAAGCAGGATGAAATTGATGGGCTGAAACCTAAAGACTTCCAGGATCTATGTGATATTTTAGAGTATTTAAGTTTGGCTATTGTTGAAAGATCAAAAAAGTTCATCGTTTATAAAATTAAATCCCTTCGAAGCAATACTCCAACACCGTCACAAAAACTTCAATACGATTTAATGAAGGTAAATAAACTATTTCAGTTTATGGTCGAGAACAATCTATCAATGGCACTCGAACTTCGTCAGGCATATGCATATACCATGCGTTGGTATTATCACACATATTTTGCACGTTATATCAGATCATTAACTATATCGCGGTACAAAAATATAGATTATCATTATATTCTGGGGAATGGTTTAAGTATCTCACCAAATGGTATGGGCAGCAACTCTTCTAGTGGTTATAGTTTTTCTAGTTATTTGCTACCAACAACATTAACAGGAAATACAGCTGCAAGTGAAGACATCAATCAGTATTTCCAGATAGAAAAACGGATTGACCTTCTGACAAAAGAGGATAATACTGTGATGGTTTCTCAGATAGCTGAAACGAACCAAAAAGAAAATTTCTTGGAAATTGGTTATAAAAATTTAAATCTAGCAGTATTAGATAATTGCTCCTCGGAATTTAAATTTTTGTCTAGTTTCTTCAGAGTTGATGCGAAATCAGATGATGAAATAAACGGCCTTCTAGAAAAGATCTTTCAACCGACATTTAACCAAGCTATTGCTTTTACAGAACAACTTATTCAGAGCACATATGATATATTCGGTGTTCTGATATCTATTAGGATAACGAATCTTCTCCAATTTGAATCTTCCAGGAGAGAATTACCATCAATTGTCGAAGATTTTCTAAGTTCTCAATTAATCAAGTTGTGGCCTAAATTTCAACAACTGGTAGATGTACAGTGTCAGAATATTAGAAAGGTATATATAACCGCAAGATCAGAAAAGGAATCTGAACTTTTAACTACTCCCCATGAACTAACAATCCAATTCAGTAAGATGCTTTTAAGTCTTCTTACGTTATCAGTTAGTCATAAGAATAATATTGATGAACGTTCGGAACCCCTTTATCAGTCTATTTCTAGAATTAGGAATGAATTTGAAACCATTATGACAAAACTCAGCAAGACAACCACTTTACCAGAGAAGTTTTTAGGAACAAATTACCTCTATTTGTACAATATTCTTCTACAACAACGTTTAACTCATATGCCTAATGAGACTAGTTTAACACCAGCACTAGAACAGGGAGAATTTGGAGATCAAGTTGACGGAGACGACAAGAATTCAAGTGTACCACTAGTTATGAGAGAAACTGAGCAACATTTCAAATCTCTGGTTGAGGCGTTCAATAAAAGGTAAGGTATATAACATGCATGTATATGTACTTTAGGCTCTTTTCTATAGATTTTGTAAATAGATGAAAGTACAGAATATTATAATATTACAACTCCATAGAATTTAAAAATTAGCCGGTACTCCGGTAGCTGGTATTTCATCAGCATCTAAATATATGCCCCCATTACTAAATCCATACCATTTATAAGAATGTGAAGATGGATTCTCAGAATTAAAAGACTGAAGCTCTTGGATAATCTTATAAGCTTCGACGTCTGAATATGGTACACCATTTTTTGGATCAAAGTAATGACAATCCCTATTGTTAATTAAACATTTCTTACGCATACCATTTGGTAGAAAAATACCTGTGGGTGCAAGTGTTTTAATTTTAATTTCGAGATCCTTTACAGTAGTATCATCAACCTGTTGTACAATTTTCTTATCAAACTCACCAAATGAAGGGAACTTATCAAGTAAACTTAAATCTGGCTTTACTTGTGTAGTAGTTTCTTGGATTACATCAGGTTGTTTCGATGTAAATATTCTTTCAATGTCCAAGGATCTACGTTGACTAGACCAACCTTCAGCAAATAGTATTTCATGCATATCCTCTTTCAAGGTATCTGTAAAGACACAATAGGCTGTAACAAAATTTTTGGATACTAATTGGTTAGGTCCCATATATATGGTTTCAGATATTAATCCCTCCTGTTTAGTATCCTCCTCCTTCGACAAGAAATTTTGGTTATCATTACTACTTTTTGCTTCTCCCACCGTTGAGTTATCAACATTCAATTTTTCATCCACAGACGTATTTGCTGTAGATAGAACTTCAACAATATCAGGGGTACCAATATGTAGTTTCTCTTCTTTCTTGTTACTATCTGGGAGAACGTCATTCTCCGTAACTGATGTAGAAACAACTTGAGATTCGATTTTTTCTATGTCAGCATTAGCAGGGATATTAACATCCCTCAAATTGTTACTATTTGAGGTGTTTTCAATCGAATCATTGTCTTCTCTAGAATTAACTATATTTGATGAATGATTTCCATCTACGAGCCTATCTTCCACATCTTTAGCTGCTAAAGACCCCTCAATAAATCCTCCTGCTTTTTCAGAAACATTTTCTTGATCCGAACGAAAAATAATATCGTTTTCATTTTTAATGCTTGACACAATTTCGTTAGATTCATTAGATTCGTTAGATTCGTTAGACTTTTCTATTTTTACTCTGACTGCAGAACTAGAATCAAGTGACAAAGGTTCTATTTCTATCAATTGCTCTTTATTCAAATTTTGGTTTTTAGTCAATTCTACATCGTTAGCAACTTTTTGAGATTCAGATCTACTTTCTGATTCTATAGTTTCATGAAAGTTATTAATATGAGTATTTGAAGTGGGGTGCACATCTTGAGCATTATGAATCCCTTCGATTTGTTTTTCCATGATGTCTATCTTAACTTTAGTACTTTCATTGTGTTCGACATTGTTAATTACACCTTGTTCTCCGATTTTTCTATTTTCATCCTTACCATCAATGTTTTCATTTAATTCATTTCCCAGAATTTTATCTTCATTTTCCGATTTTTTTTTTGTTTTCCTTGTATATTTCTTCTTCTTCTTATTTCTCCTATCTACAAATTCTTGCCAATGTCGGGCATCTTCAATTTCCATGACTGGTGTCACTTCCCATTCTGTTGTCAACTCTGATATTACTAATTCACCAGGTTTAAATTTCATTTTCTGCCGTTGTTGCATTGCAAGCCTATGATTTTTTTTGGACACTTCCTGTTCCTTATACTTGTTCAAACTGAGAAGATTGAATTGCTCCGTTTCTAAAGCGATCCGCATTCTATCCTCTTGCGTAAGTTCTTTAGCTTCTTCTTTTTCTCTGGCCTGTTTTAAACGTTGTCTAATTAATTTCCTTTTTTCCTCAGCTTTTGATAATTTTTCATAGACCTTTAACTTATTTTGCACAACAGATGCTCTTGACGATGTCCGTCGAGTATTTAGTAACAGAGTTCCTGCATTTATAGAATCCGAAGATGTTTTCTTCCTCTTAAGCCTTTTTTCATTATCCGAATCAACTAATTTTCGTTTAATAACCTGCGGAGTCCTTTTCAATTTCTGTGCTTTCTTATGCTTAAGTCTTTCTTGTCTTATTAGTTCCTTTTCGCCAGCTTCTTCATCCTCATCGCTATCAATTTCTTCTGAACTTGATTCACTTAACATAACATCGCCTTTATCTTCTATTGAGGGCCGAGATGTATTATCAGAGTCACTTGCCATATCTTCTCTGGTCTCCTCTTGATCACTACCCGAACTTTTGTCTCCTTCGCTTTTGAAGTCTTCATCTTCCTCATCTTCCTTAAATAGTAGATCAATTTCATCCTCATCGAGAGCTTGGGTTCTAGTTTTCAAATCATCTAATTCTTGTTCTAGCAGTTTTTGTAATTTGTTACCAGCGTTCGACCGTCTCTGACGGGTGTTTATTAGCAGCTCTTCCTCCTTGTCACCGCTTTCGAAGTTATTCATATGGGCTCAATAATCTATCACACAGTAATATGCCAAAAATAGTGAATACCGGTTTAGTTTTATTAGTTACGATTTCTGTTTTAAACGCAATCTGACTGACACTTTTCATTTAAATGTCATTAATTCTCGATTTTCAGTAATTATTCGTCAGTAGTGATTGTAAAGCTTCTGACAATATGATATTTTCGATACTTTTCACCTAACGATCAGTGATTTATAAAATGGATTGTTAATTTCTGATTTCTATTAGAGGAATAAAAATAATGTACAAAAGGATGCTAATATATACCTGCAAATATATACATTTTATATATAAATAGGCAGTAGTTAGAATATTTGGAGGAAAAAACTTAAAGATAGCATCATGAAATTGAAAAACACTCAATATATGAGTTAGTTCTGATTAATAAACTAACTTTCATATTTTTATTTTTCTTTTTTTTTTTGGAGAAAATGGGTCATCTAAATTACATTTAAGAAAATTAGTGGTGTCATTAATATGTTGATTTAAATTTTTTTGCATTAGAAATGAAAATTTTGGAAGAATTATTATTACCAGAAAGTTTGAATATATCTACTTTTCGGCATGAGATCACCTCTTTAATTGTTCCTTTTACAAAGAAAAGAAACCTTCTTTTGGATTTGTTCCCGGTATCAAACTTTAGCCTTTTTATTTTTTATTTATTTTTATTATTTGTGAGATAATCGATTCATTATATTATACTTTTCTGCTACCACCATTGCTGTTCTGGGTATTGCCAGTTTTCATGAATTCATACCTACCCAATAGTGGAATATGATCGCTAGGGAATTTATCATTTGGAAAGCCAATAAAGTTGGAAATGTAATCTTGATCAACTTCGCCAAGTAAACCACGGACACGTAATGATTGAGAGGAGAACCAAATATAATCAATCACATCAGTGAATGATGGGGTAAAATTGGTAAATGGTAGTTCACCAATACAGTTGTAACTTGATTGCAATGCCAGGTTATGGGAGAAATTCTTCTCTGACATGTAACCAAAATCTCTGTCCTTACCATCGAAATGATGCTGGACATGACCAGTACTCAATAATTCATAAACAGCAGAGTTTAGATAAGAGTTCAAATCACCACATATTAATACATGGGATTTCTTCACATCTTGTTTTGGATTGTGCTCTTTTAGCAAAGATTCTAGATGATCCAATAAAACACCAACTTGGAAAGTTTTGACATCATTAAACTTAGGATCCCAATGTAAATGGGTAGTCACAACCCACACGGATTCCCCAGATTGAATATGCTGCAGTTTTAGATAAATTGCTACATTGTCTTTGTTCATAGCACGGTTCAAATAGTCCTCTGTTCTTTGGAACTTCTTATGTTTCATCCAGGCACCACTGAAATCCATGACATCCTTATGTGTCAGCTTAAACTTTGATGTTTTGAAGAAAATACAACAACCATCGACCTTCTTAGAATCCTTGGTTTGCATAGTCTTAGCTCTCGTCTTCGAGTAGAAAATACCTGTGTATCCATGCTTGTCAAGTAGTGGTTGCCAGAAATCTTCGAAAGTTTTGGCCTCAACCTCTTGAAGACATATAATATCCACATTGAATTTCAAAATTTGTTCCTTCAACTTTTTGCGCCTATATTCCCAACTCAATGCCCACGAAGGTGTATAACGATACATCTTTGGTGTTGCATAATGTTGACATAAAGTATTGTAAGAAAGCAATGTGAAGCTCTTCTTCTGTAATTCGGAGTTTAGTTCTTGATCAGCAATTTGTACAGATTCGTAATTCTTTTCGGGCTCTCCATCGGTATTAATTTCAATGAATTTACGATCCTGCGGATATGGTACTTCTGGTCTGTTATCCCTTAAGTAGAATATCAAACCAGTGAAAGACTTTTCTGTTAGAATTTTTAGCAGTTCCTTATCTAATGGATTACCTTCGCAACCTAGGAATTGGATATTGCATAGATTACCAAGTTCCCAAGGTAGTGTTGAAATTTGGTTATCAAAAAAGTATAAGTATTTCAATTGGTAACAGCTCCCAATTTCCTTTGGAAGTTCAGTCAATTTATTGTGCGATAAATCCAAAACACGTAAATTCTTTAAGTTTTTAATACTGGGTGGAATTTTATCAAGTCCATTACCATTTAAATACAGTCTGGTTAAGAAATCATACTTCATTAAGTTTGGACTTATACTGAAAATTTGTAAATTAGATAAATCAATTGCATGCCAAATCTGGTCATCATATTTTGTATCCTTTGGGGCAACCATTCGGTTTTCTATTTCATCGTCTTCATCAATACTGTACTGCGAAAGTTTTTTGTGTTGTAATAACAATGATGGAGTAGATGGTTGTTCTCTATTCATTTCTACTTTTGGTGTTGTTGGGGTTGAGATTGTACTATTACCATTGGCAGAGTTTGATGCTGCACTGGAAGGAAGAATATTTTTGTGAATTTTAGACTCCTCCGGTGCAACCATATCCATGAGGGCTTGCTTGGTACAGTCAACCAAGGACTTTGATGCCTCGGTTATTTGAGATTGAGCCTGAATTTGCTGCTGGTTTTGATTGGGAGGTTGGATCTGAGTGGCTAGGTATTTCTTCATTGCATTTTGTCTAGCGTATATGTTTGGTTGGCCTACGGATTGGCTCGAGATATTAGACAATTGCAGCTGTAATTTCCAAATAGTATTGTTTAATAGGGATGGGTCCTCTAAGTGTGGATGATACAGCGGATTGTTAGCGTTTGGATTTGGCTGTATTGGCGCCACGTTTATATTATTGTTGCCACCACCCAGCCCGGTTAGATTAGGCATATTACCACCACCAAAACCATTTCCTCCCATATTACCTATATTCATTGAATTATTGGTACCGTTCCTCATCATGTTCATCAGGTTACTCCCTCCGACATTACCATTGCTATGGTTGTTTGCACCTCCGTTTCCAATTGGTAAACCCATAGGCATCTGTAATTGTGGGTTGACATTTTCCTGCTGTTGTAAGTTGATGTTATTTTGATTCTTATTGATCAACTGGTCCAATAACTGATGAGAATTCGTATTAGGACCCATTGTGTTCGGATTACCTCCCATTAAATTGTTTCCCATCATGGACTCGTTTCCTGCATTCGTCATCATCCCTGGAGGCGGCATACTCGTATTAATTGGGTTCATCATGGAATGAGGCTGCATGACTCCAATAGCTTGCTGTTGTTGCTGTTGTTGCTGATGCTGCGGTCCCATTCCTGGATAACCCATCATTGATAATTCATTCATGTTTTAAAAGTCTCCTCTGTCTATGCCACAATGTTGTACTGTGTTTTTGTTGTTTCTTATTTTAGTCTCCTGGTATTAGTTTTCAATTTTCGTTTCCTGTATTTATTTCGATAGTCTATTCCTGGAAGGTTTAAGTGTGTAATGATTTTATCCCAATAGGCATATGAAAATCGCCAGTCTACGTCTCACCAAATAGAAGAAAAAAAGGGCGACAATGAGAATCAATATATTATTTTTTTACGCCTAATATCCCGCTATTTTCTTCCCTTCGTTAGCTAATTCCAAATAAATAAAAAAAAAAAAGTAAAGTAAATATTTCTCCCAAATATAAGAAGCTTCTTACAAGTGTTCAGTTCTCAAAAAAACCCGTCACTATTCATTGAATAACAGACTTCTTTTCCCTTCAAAGTCCTAACTCTCACAGCTTCTCGGCTTCTCCCTTCTCCCGCCACTTTCCCAAAATTTTTCCATGTTTATTTTTTTTTCTGAATTTTTGAATTTTTCAATTATTACCCGGATTTGGTCACGTTTTCCGTTTTTCCTGCCCTCCCCCCAATCTCAGCGGCTATTTATATTTTATTATCTATAAAGACTAGGACTAGTTTAATTGGAAACAGTTTTATAATATTATACATAACAGTATCCTATGAATTGAAAGTATCTTTGACCCCTTTTTTAGAACGAGTCGTTATTACAGAATAGGTGCGTTTGAGATTATCCAGGTTGAAGCACAACCGCCGAATATTTCTATAGTAGTATGTATACTATTGCTTCCCAGAACCAAGATAGGATTTAAGGGGCTTGAGACATTGGATTTGTCGTTTTTCCAGCCACGTTTTCTTCCTTTTAGAGAGCCGCAGTTACCGTGCTCCCCCCATCCCCAACAGAAGATTTTATGATCTAAACCACATTTTGCGTACAGGATACCGTGTTCGCTGCCGGTGGTGTATTTTTCTATCTCAGTTATCCCCGTTGTCCCAACCCCTGGGAATAATTGACCATGGATGTTGTTACCATACGAGTACAGGTTCATGCATTGTTCATGGCGCATAATATGGACTGATTTCCACATACTTTTTATCTGCAGCCCAGTTTGGTTTCGCCACAGAGTGTTGTAACTTTTGATGAACTCTTCTGGTAAATGCCCCTGTTGTTTGACAATCATGTTACTCGAGTCCATCATTATTAGGAAATCCTTACCCATGCTAACATCAGATATTAGTGGCCCATCAAATAACTGTCGAGGAGTACTTATACGACGTGATTTCGGTTCAGATAACTGACACTTGGTATTGTTACCCCATCCATAGACTAAACTGCCAGACACATTCTGTTTATCCACTATTAATATGCAATTTTGAAACGAAGAAACCAACCTAGGGTTCGCAAATTCAGACGTATCCATAACTAGTTGGAAACCTGTTTTCGCTTCTAATAAAGATTCTCCTAACCCTAATTCTCCTTTCAAACCGCTGCCTCTGCTGTACACCCTACCTTCTTCTGTCACCACAATTGTACTTTCCCAGCAAGCTGTACACGAGACAATCCTACCAGGTGTTTCCATTTTCTTCCAGCCAACCAAGTGCATGCCTTCTTCTATGTTGAGTAATTGGCCACTGGAGTTGTCACCGCATCCTAATAGTGATCCGTCAGAAAGTAGCATAACCGTATGATTTCCACCACAACTGATATTCTGCACTCTCAAATTCTGATCGGTTTCATAACTCAACATGGGAGCCAAGGTATCCTCATCATGATCTAGGCCTAAGTTGATATCCACCATTAGAACCAAAACTATAAACGTACATTTTTGCTTTTTTAATTTTTGTTGTTGTTGTTGTTGTTGTTATAACCCTTAATACAGAAACGTACCATCAACACCATATTGCTTTTAAGAAAATTCAGGATTTGTTTAATTTCATTAATAACTAATGTCTTAAACTATACACAGGCACCCTTTGAAGTTGCGATGAGGTAAAGTATGGAATAATATCACTATCAGACACCCCCGTCACCAATATTTAAAGTTTGTTACCCGGATCCGAAAGGTTTACTTTTCAAAAATTTTTCAAGCAATTTTTATGATTTCTATCTGTTCGGAAATAAAAATGAGAAAAAAAAATTAATGTGCATAGAGTAAGGTAACATACGCCAAAAAGAAATAAAGGCATTTTACTAGCTATTATCTTAATTTCTTTCATCTTCGTTAGGTCATCCAATTTTTTGTTTTGTTTTCTAATTTGACGATACGAAAGATAGTTTGAAATACTCAAGAAAGTCTTCGCAGTTATTAAAACTTCTATTACCACAAATCAAGAAACGCGCTTCTGTTTCATGCAGAGCAGAACCATTTAATATTAAAGAGGAGTGTCTTGCAGAATTGTATTTGCTTGAAGCAATAATCTGTCGAATCATAAAAAGGGTTTTTTTTGCTTTTAATTGTGATATACTTCTGACCTTTTATTTATTTTTCTCCAGATAACAAATCTATAAATTTGACGACGGCGTAAAGATGGAGGGTAAAAAAGACTTAAGTAACAATGTCCCTGAAAGTTCATCTCCCGCACAGCTAGATACAGTTTCGTCTTCACCGCTTAAGCCAACTGATTCTAAGAATTCCAGTTTAAAAAGTTTTAGAGAGCAGTTTACATTCAAACCAACCACCATACCTTCATCTGCAAATATCCATAAGCAAGGTCCTGCTAACAGTACCGCAACCCTTGATTCAGCGAGTTCGAATTCGAAGGCAAGTTTCCAAAGTCTGGTCGATGATTTTCCTGACTTCTCACAAACATTAGTACAGGCAGTTTATAAATCCAATTCTTTTGATGTTGAACTGGCTAGAGAAAGGCTAACAAGAATCAGAAATCAGAGACAAAACTGGGTTGCTACTAGAACCAAGAAACCGGGTCCAAAACCAGCTGGTACAATCACACACTCAAACACAGGTAGATTAAGTGGAATCAAAAATGACACCTCTAAAATTGTTTTGGAAAAACAGAAGAAATCTATTTTTGATAGATATTCAAGTACTGTTAACGATAGTACTCAAAAAGGTAGTATTAATTCTGAAATGTTCGAAGAAATGCAACGTGGTGGTCATAAAAAAAGAAAATTAGTCCGGGGGGATAAATTAATTGATGATGAATACATTGATAGTTCTAATTCTCATCTAGAAAAAGCGAAACAACAGCTCCTGAAAAAACGCGGTAGAAGAATTGGTTCCGATGACGAGGATGATATCGATGAGCAAGCCGCATTATCAGATGTTAGTAGCGATGAATATGAAGAACACACTCCAGTTCCAAATATTGATGATCAGATTTTAGAGTTTATTAATACTGCAGCAACCGATGACATCATGGATTTAGGGGAAGTAACTTTTGAAAGGGCTAAAATCATCGAATCCATGAGACCATTCGATTCCCTTAGTCACTTTGCAGCCCAGGAGTTTTTAACTGAAGAAGAAATGGAAAAGAAAACTGCACAAATGCAACAGAAAAAGAGAGGGAGAAGAGGCGCTGTACTAAGAAAAGAAGGTGAAAAGGCCTTGGATAGAATAATACAATCCATACGTTGTTATAATGCCATTGACTCTCTTATTAAAACCTGCTCCTCTTACGGTAAATTAGTATCTTCACAGATAAAAAGATGGGGCGTCAAAGTAGATGACGAAAATGAAGATGGTGAATTGGACATGATCAACGTTGGGTCAGAAACAGAGGGTGATGCTATTGTTGAAGATTTCAGCTCTGCAGGACAGACACCCGGTCCTGATGAAACCGCGTTAGAAGAGAAACCAGGCGTAAATTTAACAGAATTCAACGAAAAACTTGAGAATGACAAAAAAATTGGAGAGAATAAGGACTTAGAAACAGGACATGTAAAAAATGAAGATTTTGAAAGTGAAGGAACAGAAAAGAATGCTAGTCAAGAGGCGATTACCACAGCAACAGAGATAGACGATAAGACAGAAGGTGGAAGTGCTAAAAAAACTGAAGATCCTGATAGCGATTTCCAAGCTGATGAAGAGATGGAGTTTGTTGATGAGGATGAGGAAGACGAAGAATATGATGAGGGTATACCTGTAACAAAGAAAACTAGATCAAGTACATCAAACTTGAGAAAAGAAGTAGCCATAAAGAATCGTGTTGTGAAGTTTTTCAGAGGTAAACCAAAATTACTAAATCCTGAGGTCTCTCTAAAGGATTATCAACAAACCGGTATCAACTGGCTAAATTTACTGTACCATAACCAAATATCATGTATATTGGCGGATGATATGGGTTTAGGTAAAACTTGCCAAGTTATTTCATTTCTAGCCTACCTAAAGCAAATTGGAGAACCAGGACCACATTTGATTGTCGTTCCATCATCAACTCTAGAAAATTGGTTGAGAGAGTTTCAAAAGTTTTGTCCGTCGTTGAAAATTGAACCATATTATGGTAGTCAACAGGAGCGTGCTGACTTGAGAGAAATTTTAGAGTCAAACGATGGTAAGTATGATGTTATTGTAACTACTTACAATTTAGCAGCTGGTAATAAATACGATGTTTCATTTTTGAAAAGTAGAAACTTCAACGTTGTGGTTTATGATGAGGGCCATATGCTAAAAAATTCAATGTCCGAAAGATTTACTAAACTGATGAGAATACACGCGAACTTTAGGCTTTTATTGACTGGTACTCCTTTACAAAATAATTTGAAGGAATTGATGTCATTATTAGAGTTTATTATGCCTAACTTGTTTGTTTCTAAGAAGGATTCCTTGGTTGCTGTGTTTAAGCAGAGAGCTAAGACCTCCGATGATAACAAGGAGCATAATCCTTTGTTGGCGCAACAGGCTATCAATAGGGCCAAAACTATGATGAAACCCTTCATTCTACGTAGAAGGAAGGATCAAGTATTGAAGCATTTACCAGCGAAGCATTTGAGGACGTGTTACAATACGATGACGGAGGACCAAAAAGCGATCTATGACAGGGAAACGAGATTAGTCAAGGAGCACAGGAAAATGATCAAAGATGGGACGTTGCCCACTGACAAAAAAGAGAGAAGTAAAATTGAGAACTCCAGTTCTAAGAATTTGATCATGTCTTTAAGGAAAGCGGCCATACATCCACTATTATTCAGACATATTTATACTGATAGTAAAATCAACAAGATGTGTGATGCTATTTTGGATGAGCCTGCGTATGCCGAAAATGGTAACAAAGAGTACATTAGGGAGGACATGAGTGTCATGACAGATTTTGAACTTCACAGGCTATGTACGAATTTCCCAAACACGTTAGGAAAATACCAATTGAAGAACGACGAATGGATGAACAGTGGGAAAATTGACTCTTTGAAGAAATTATTGGATGATGTAATCAATCACAAGCACGAGAAAGTATTAATTTTCAGTTTGTTTACTCAGGTTTTAGATATCCTTGAGAAAGTTTTGACGACACTGGATTACAAGTTTTTAAGGCTGGACGGCTCGACCCAGGTCAACGACAGACAGACGATGATCGACAAGTTCTACGACGACAAGACCATCCCTGTATTCATGCTCTCGACGAGGGCCGGTGGTTTCGGTATCAATTTAGTGTGTGCCAACCACGTGATTATCTTTGACCAAAGTTTCAACCCGCACGACGATAGACAAGCCGCGGACAGGGCGCACCGTGTGGGGCAGACGAAAGAGGTCACGGTTACGACGCTGATAACAAAGGACAGCATAGAAGAAAAAATCTTCCAGCTGGCGAAAACCAAGCTCGCGCTCGATAACCAGGTCAGCAGCAACGGGGACAAAGACAGCAGCGCTTTTGACGCCAAGGTCAGTGATCTCCTCGAAGACATTATCTGCAAAGAAAGCTAATCTTGCTACATTATATTATTATCGTATTATTATATCAATATCATATACATTATACAGTGCACATCACCCGGCTGTGGCTGTCAGGAACATAACAAAAAGTTAAATTTTTTTCCTTTTTTTTTTTAGCTTTTCTTCTCAGAACACCCCGCAGAAAACATGCAAAGGCTTAATTCTCCGGATTTCCTGTTCTGCATAAAACCGAAAGTCCGGTTCTTTTTGAAGGGGGACAGAGATGTCTTTTGATGTTTCAATAATGCTATGATGCAATGGAAATAGAATATATCTGTGTCTACTATATCTGTATTATACTATACAATACTACACTATATCTGTGTTATACTATACTATATCTGTATTGTGTGAATACAACTTTCGTAGGAACGTACTTCGTGTCAAGTGAGAAATGCCACTCTTTACTGCCCCACCCCCCTCGCGGCACACAGAAACCTCCGTACAAATTTAATTTTCTAATTTTTTTTTTTTCGCACGTTAAAATTTTCTCTGCTTCTTTTAGTAATTGGGACGTAAGGAACAACCTTTCAACAAATAATTGATAAAAAAAAATATGAAAAGCCTTCATATAATACTTTTATTTGTTGATCTGTAAGAGAAAACACTTTTGTTTTGAGTGAAAGGATATAAGGATCAGTGGCCTATATTCATAGTCTTATAGGATTAGAGAATAAAAAAGACTTTATACCCTTTTTTTTTTTTTTTCTAAAAACTAAAAAAAAAAGTCAACTATAAGAGATAGGAATAAGAATAAGAAGTTGAAATAGATCATCGACACTCTTCTTTTTTTAGCTTTTTATTTTTAGTTTCTTTTTCTCTTTAAACAGGAAAGGACTTCGTGCTAGGCTTCTTCAACCAGGTTTCTAGACCTAACAGATTTATCTACCACAAGTACACAGCAGACGATGAAACAATGTCCACAAGCAAAGAGAGTATCCCCATGCAGCAGAGGTCGCAGAACGTCTCTGAGCTGCTGAACATCTTAATGGATATCAACAAGATGAACGGCGGCGACAACAACACCGCGGAGAAGATGAAGGTGCACGCGAAGAGTTTCGAGGCCGCGTTGTTCGAGAAGTGCTCGTCGAAGGAGGAGTACCAGGAGACGATGAAGTCGAAGATAGACGCCATGCGGAACACCCGCGACAAGCGGAAGAGGGACGCGGTGACCACGCCGGGCGGGAACTCACTGCCGCAAGCGGGGACTCCCGGTGTGCTGGCAAACATGAATATGTCGCAGAACTTCATGCCGAGTGATGTGTTCAACAAAAATGGCAACAGCAACGATTCCCAGATGTTTCTGAACCAACAGGCACAGGCAAGACAGCAAGCCGCAAGGCAGTTGAAGAATAGACAACAGCAAATGGGCTCCCAGCCACCACCACAACAACAACAACAGCAGCAGCAGCAGCAACAACAACAACAACAACAACACCTAACCCAGCAGCAACAGCAGTTACTGAATCAGATGCGTGTGGCGCCGATTCCGAAAGAGCTCTTGCAAAGAATTCCAAATCTACCACCTGGTGTTACGACCTGGGAACAGGTCACTGCACTTGCTCAACAAAATAGATTATCTGCCCAAGATATGAGTATTGCCAAGGATATATATAAAATTCACCAGCAGTACCTGATCAAGGCGAGACTACAGCAGCAGCGCCAGCAGCAACAGCAGCAACAGCAGCAAACACAACAGCAGTGTCAAGGTGGAATGAACCAGAACAAACAGAATAACAACAGCACGAATAGTACGCTACAGCAACAGAGAAATAATACTCAGCGCAACAACGTGCTTGGGCAAATCAACCAAATGTTTACACCAGACGAACAAAGGGCACTGCTACAAGAGGCCATGGAAGCTTGCAAAAATTTCCAGAAGGCTCATTTTGGTGGTCAAATGTCAGATGCGAATAAACAGGCATTTATTAAGAAATTCATCAACTCTAAAGCATTG
The DNA here is from genome assembly GCA_001039675.1 of Nakaseomyces delphensis CBS 2170. NCBI lineage: Eukaryota > Fungi > Ascomycota > Saccharomycetes > Saccharomycetales > Saccharomycetaceae > Nakaseomyces > Nakaseomyces delphensis. The sequence continues at coordinate 57,754 of CAPT01000057.1, forward strand.
AAGAAGTTGGAGGCGATGAGAATGGCTCAAGGAAGCGGCAACATTACAAACCAAACCAAAGGGTCTAATCAACCATCACAAATGCAAATGAGGCAACAAGCTAATCCTATATCGACCCAAACACCGCAATCGCAGCCGCAATCACAGGTACAAACCCAAGTTCCACAACAACAACAACAACTCCCAAGAGGTGCAGCCCAACGCAGGGGGGCTATGATGAATAATACTGCTGGTCCAGGCTATGTAGCACCGATGAACGTACCTAATCCAATTACTACTCAAAACAATAACAATTCTAATATTAATAACATTCCCTTAATGCAAAATCAACCGCAGTCGCAGCAAAACCAAAAAGCCACACCGACACCTGGCCAAGCACAGCAGAGGCCACAATCAGGTAGGTCGGTGCCGATGTTGACACCGACACCCGAAGATGTTGAAGTGGTTAGGAGGATTTCTGCCGAGGCGGCAAAAACTCAGTTACGTTTAACAGATCTAACAAACTCTTTAACCCCACAAGAGAGAGATGAGATTAAGAAGAGATTACAAAAGAACCAACCACTTTTTGCTCAAGTCAGTAGTTATGCGCCACAGGTTTATCTCTTTACCAAAAGTGAAAGCTTTTTAAAGGAAGTGTTGCAATTGAGAATATTTATAAAAGAAATTTTGGAAAAATGTTCCAAGGGCGTTTACGTCGTTAAGTTAGACACCGTTGATAAATTAGTAATGAAGTATCAAAAGTACTGGGAAAGTATGAAGATTCAACTGTTAAGGAGACAGCAAATGTTGCAGCAACAGCAACAGCCCTCATCATCAGATTCTAAGAAAGCTCAGAATATTTCCCAGCAACAACAGCGGGTACAGGGAAATATGCAGCAAATACAACAGCAACTACAACAGCAACAGCAACAGCAAACTAGAAATAGAAAATCTGGAAAAACACCTTCAAATGCTGCCATTGCAGCTGCTGTTGCTATGAATCCGAATGAGAATGCTCCATCGATGTCACCAGCTTCGCAAAATAAAGCTGGCGCGAATCTATCAATTTTCCCCCAGAAGATTCCACCAAACATGACGCCTGGCATGATACCGCCAACGAACATACTGTCTCCCCAGAATCAAACCCAACAGGTGGTATCTCCAATTATGGGCAAGGCCTCATCAGCAACTGCATTTAAAAATGACGGAACTACAAGTCGTCGTGGTAGCACAAAACCAAGAGCGAAATCTACTGCAGCTGGTCCTGCCAACAAGAAGACCCCGTCGGCAAGTACTCCACAATTTTCAACACCTTCGTTAGTAACTACAGGTCCCTCCATTTCAGGTACACCAAATATTAGAAACAAATCCGCAACGCCTTTTAATGGTGGAGTATCCCCAAAATCTAATAGCCAGAGAGGAAACTCAAATAGTGCTATCTCCATTAAAAGTCCGTCTCCTATGACTGTACCTATTCAACAACCAGGAAGCAGCTCTATCTTTAAGAAAGAAGAGGATTATTTGTCAAGATTAAATTTGAGAAAGGAGGAGATAATATTTCGTCAAAAGCAGAGACAAGATATACTATCAAACTCTCCTATTGATTTATTCCTGACCACAGTGGCTGATTGTTTAGGTATAGATGATAAGGACGTAAGTCTGATCAATAAAATTCCTACTACTATTTCTGATCATATCAACAATACCGGAAAAAAGAAACTAACAAAAGCAGCACAAAAGCTGAGAGAAAAGGAGTTGTTAAATACTTTGGTAATGATTGGAGATAATGATCGATTAATTATGACTTCAAAGGCTCCAGATAGGATGAATTATTCTATTGATATCCATTCGCTAGCTGCGGTATTCAAAAATGCGACAAAGATGGATAACCTAACACACATGACTATGACGGACGAAAAGGAAGCAATTCATACCTTTGAGAATAGTTCCCGTGGTGTTAAGAGAAAATTAGAGGAAGTTGAAATTAGCCCAGCAAACTCCAATGTGTCGCCATCAGCTTCGATAATGAGTGATTCAAAGAAAATAAAAATAGATTCTCCGGAAGATATGTTTGTCATCCACAACCATGGTTCAGGCGGTATTAATAGTTCCTCCTACGTTGACACTGGCAAAGAGGAAGGTTCTTGCAAAATTATGGCAAATTTAGGAACTGCTGGAACAAAAACCAATATATGGGATTGGAATTTCTGGACGAGTCTAGAATAAATGTGAATTGATGTTAATCTTAAACTATATCAATAATTAACAGTATCTGTTATTTTAACATTCAATACTTGTTTTTCTTTTTTTATCATTATGTTGGTATAAGACATAATGAATTTTTGTTTACCTTTCATTAATCTATAATATATATAAATATATATATTATTTTTATTTTTATTTTTATTTTTATTTTTATTTTTATTTTTAATATTATTACTTTTGAAATGATACCATAAATGTGTTGGTAACACTAATAATTGCCTTTAAATATCAAACAATTTGTACATTTTTGTGGTACTATTTATATATTAACTAGTAGTTTGGGTTGGCACTGTTTTATTTAATTAGTCAAAAGATTATCTAATTTAACTAAACGATATTCAAAGTCTTGTTAGAGAGAATGGAAATTGGTAACAATTAACACAGTAACTAAGATACAATCCAGTCTTCGAATATATATTATAAAGATATGTTGTTTTTCAACTAGGTCTAATAGAAAATTCAGGAATATTTATTTTTTTTTTTTTTTTTTTTTTTTTCAGGTACAGAAAATAATTAGATAAATGATCATACATACATATAGGATAGGTTAACTAATTGCTAAGTAAGGTATTACAATAGAACAACATCGTTGGCAAAAAAAAAAAAGAATAAAAATAAGAAAACTGTGCCGATGGATGTTTAATGGAAGGAATTTAAACAGAAATAATAAGAAAAGGCGGGAATGTAATTTTTATCTATTTCCATGTTTCTGAAATGGGTATATTTTCATCTGGTTATAATGTAATCATCTATGCCTAGCAAAGTGGCACCAAGTGTATTCGATGAGACAGAAATTCCTGCTATGATTGGTATATTATCTAGGAATCCAGCTGTAATCCCAAAAGCAACGTATTGCCCTGGGTGTTCAAATATTTTTTCAAATCTTTGGTTGTTATCTAGCCCTCTCAACCTTAGCATTTTAGAGAAGTAAACCCTTGATAGGACAGGAGCCGACAACAAATTGAACATGAAGGGACCAACAAGTGGGATAGCCGATATTCCCAGCAAGATAATCATTGCGATGGAGGTGGTCAAATATTCGATAGTTTTTTTTGGCAAGTAGAATACCCAGAAATAAGTTGTTCTTGGGGAAACTACATATCTAATAGGTTTCGATTTGAACAAGGTTCGATACCCGTTAACGTTAACACAGGATTCCACCAGACTTTCGTTTGCATGGGAAACCCTCAGAAACATTGTAGTCAGCATGTTTGCATGCAGCAGAGAATGCGCCGCTGCTACCATCACCCCGATTGGGCCGGCGAAGATGAAAAGGGCCGTATAAACCGGTGTAATTGTGGCCCAGTACACCATACTCACCACGGTAAACGACACCAGATACAGCACGAAATTAGCGACCACTGCTGTAGAGTACGTTCGAAAGTTGGCAAATAGTTCGTTTACACCTTTGAACGGATACATAAACACGTTCCCGGAAAACATATCGTCCAGGAACACCGTAGAGGCCTGCGTGGCCCGCGTCATCATCTTGAAAACTTGCTGTTGATACAAGTTTGGCACATCCTGGATAGTTGCATTTTTCGATACAGGCCGTTGCTGGAATATCTGGTCTCTGCTGATCTTATAGTAGACACCACCCAGTGCAGTTAATATCAAAGAACCAGCAAAACTCATTTCAAGGTAACCTTTTTTTTTTTAATTTTACTTAGCTTAAAATCTATATAAACTTATTTTATTCTCGATTCTAGGAACTCAAAGAATAACAAATAATAAGTAATATATATATATATATATATATATATAGATGTACATATAATTTACTTATAAGGTACTATGTGTTGTTATAATAATATAGAACTGACACAAAGAGAAGAAAAAAAAACTTTTATTATATAGCCCACATCACAAAATACGAACCATGATTTACGTTTTTCGGTTCTGGTCGGGTAACCATTTTAGGGTTTTTTTCCGTTTTTTTATGGTTTCCTCTTTTTGGTGAAATTAGGGTTTGTGGGTAAAATTAGGGTTACAGACGAGTGATTTTCGTTTTTTTTATTTTTTTTCAGTTTTTTGGTTCCCGAGAGAAACTCGTGCTTTTGGGCTTTGGAGACTTAACCCCCCTTCTTTGCAGGGATTTTCACTGAAAAAACTGAGAATCATAGAATACTAAGAGCTATTATAACTATAATAAGAGAGATGAAATACTGGAAAATATATATCTATACATATCCATCATAAGAATACAGTGCTCGAACGAGGTAGAAAAGAAGACGGATAGGAGAAGAACGGATTAGATATCATGCCGTATATTGGGGCGTCTAACGTTTCGGAACACTCGTTTGTCAATTTGAAGGAGAAACATTCTATCAGAACGCAGGGGTCGCATGGTTCAGAGGTATCTGTAGACCGTTCCAATGCAACGACGCTGGCACAGACCAGTGTGGATGAGGAGACATTGAGTGGAGAGGACAAGCAGGAGCAGGAGCAGGAGCAGGAGCAGGAAAATGATAACAACGATTTAGACGATCAAGAAATCCCTAAAACCAGGCCAAGAGAACAGTCGTTTAACGGACCCTTACCGGAAGAGCCGGTTAAGGATGATATATCATTTATTTCTAATATTAATAAGCCTCCAAGTTTGGCGAGAAACTCGTCTCTAGACTCCTCGGCGTCGTCTTTCTCAGAGGTAGACGCTAAGGAGTTATTTTCATTACCTAATGAGTCGACACATGCCTATTCATACAATCCGTTATCTCCCAACTCCCTGGCGGTACGGCTAAGTATCCTGAAGCGCTCGCTAGAAATTATCATAGGGCATCCCGACATGCTAAGAGAGCCAGAACCCGAACTCAATGAGTCATCAGATGTGCCCGTACAGAGAAGGAAAAGTCTCAATAATCTATACCCAACTCTTGATTCCTTTCCCGCGGAGAGAAGATCGACTGCCCAAAAATGGCAATCCCATAGGGCGACTCTAAATGCGTTTGTCGCTAATAGCACTACAAATTTTCAAAACCTCACTCAAGAGAACAATGGAATGGGCCCTAAAGGGAAATATCCGAGTAATATTATTGGAAATTCCGCGTTTGGAAATATTAACGTGAAAGGCGTACATAGAGCGGCCTCCGTTTCATTTCTGCCCTCATCTTTAGGCAAATTAAACTCAGAAAAAAGTCTTCATGAAATAAATAACAAATATGGCAGGCGACCTAACCCGCCAATTACATTTAGAGAACCATTTAAGGATATACCTGAAAGCAAGATGGAGAACGATAATTCATCATCTACAAATACCTTAAATCAAGATGTGACAAAAGGTGAAGTAAACAATCAGAATAATAGTATCGGCGATGTCTCCGAAGGTGACACAGTGGTTAATGAGATTGATCAGTTCATTGATGAACAACGGGCCAATTTGATGAGCTTGCTGGATTTACTGAATGAGACTTTGGAGAATAATACGTCATCTAAGGCCTCTGATCTACATATGATTTCCCTGTTCAACCTAGATAAACTATCTTTAAAGGATGAGGACAATGGGAAATCTAACTCTGAGTCAAAAAGGAGAACTATGGCATTAAAAAAAACGTTGCTTGATAGTCTAGCAGAACCATTTTTTGAGCATTATAACGAAACTAACACTGGTGAGGATCCAGATTTTAATGAGGAAATGGAAGAAATTGGTGGTACAGAAGATTCTGTATCACTTGGCGAATTAAGACCACAGCAGGATTATGGTCGGATATTAAGAACTTTCACTTCAACAAAGAATTCGGCGCCACAGGCCATTTTCACATGTTCACAACAAGACCCCTGGCAATTTAAAGCAGCAAACGATTTAGCTTGTTTAATATTTGGTATTTCTAAGAATGCTCTAAGAGCTCTGACCCTACTGGATTTAATCCATACAGATAGTAGAAATTTCGTTGTAAATAAACTCTCTTCTACTGAAGGTCAGGAGTTGGTATTTACTGGTGAAATTATTGGTATTATGCAACCTGGATTGGACAATTCTAATCTCGTTTGGGCATCATTTTGGGCGAAGAGGAAAAATGACATGCTTGTATGTGTGTTTGAAAAGGTTCCATGTGATTATGCTGACGTTATGTTAAGCTTGAATGACTTTTCTGTAACTTCCGTCCATGATAAATGTGGTTTATTAGAATCCACTAAAAATAAGGAAAAAGAAACAAAGGAGCCAACATTTCATATCGGCTTGAATGACGGTTTATCTGACTCTGAACCTGAAGAGGAATGCGTTCCCGATAACGGTCCAACAACATCTGAACAGGTTAAGAAAAGTGTGAAGTTTGCGAATGAGATCTCGAAGGTAGAGATGTTTAGTAAATCATTAGCACAGTTGATTCATGATGTATGTGATAATAAACTCAAAGATTTAGATGATGATCTACTACCTCTTCCCTTAAGGGTATCTAATAGAATAAATTATACGAGGTACTTCACATTGAGTCATCTGTCTCACCACGTCCCTTGCGCTGTTTCTTCCACTATTTTAGAAAATGAAATTAAATTGAAGATTCATGGTATACCATATCAAGCTGGTTTGTTTGTTGTGGATTCTCATAGTTTCCAAATGATTAGTTTTAATAAATCTATCATCAAAAATATGTTCGGTTATCACTTTGTTGATATTGTTGGAAAACCTATTACCGATATTATACCGTCTTTTGCTGAGTTGATGAAGTACACTTCATTACGATACCCTGCTCTGAATATTACGAGTCATAAGAACAGAGGTTTGGTTTTAACTGAACATTTCTTTCGGAAATTGAGAGCTGAGATGAAGGGTCGTAAAGATGAATTTTATACTTCGATTGGTATTGATGCTGTTCATAGAGATGGGGGTATGATAAAAATTGATTTTCAAGTACGAGTAATGTCCTCGAATATCATACTCCTATGGGTTACACACTCAAGAGATGTGTTCTTTAGTGATTATACAACAACACCTTCTCAACTTCATATGCTAAAGGAAAATGATCTAGCAGTTGTAAGTAGTGGTGGAAGCTCAACATGTTCATCAAATAAATCATCTTCGCATGTGCCAACTGGAACCTTAAGGGCTCTAAGTAAAATTTCGGATTATCGGGAATTAAAAACAGAACAACGATACAAGGACTCCTCTGAGAAATCGTCGACAACTTCTTCCAAAGACTCTACTGTTTTCGAAAAGGATAATAAGAGTCTAGTTAATGATGCACTAGATCTTGAAGATACTGATATTGAAAAAGATATTGAAAACCCTGATCTTAGAAGAAAACTAGCGCTGGCTAGAATTTACCATAAAGATAAGTCACAATTTGTTAAGGATGAAAACTTCAAAGTTAACCAAAGTTTTATTTTGAGTAAGATTTCTATTCAACCAAGTAGTGAATCTCTGGCTTCAACAGGCTCGGTAACATCTACTCATCGACAGGGCAAGGATGATCCAGACTCAAATAATACGAAACCTACCACATTTTTGACTACTAATGATAATCCGATTGGTGCTAAGAAGCATGTCAAAAAGTTTTCTGACTTCACAGTATTACAAAAAATGGGTGAAGGTGCATATGGTAAGGTGAATTTATGCTTACACAAGAAAGAGAGGTACATTGTTGTGATAAAAATGATTTTCAAAGAGCGCATTCTGGTTGATACATGGGTACGTGATCGTAAACTGGGGACAATCCCATCTGAGATTCAGATCATGGCCACTTTGAGTAAAGAACCTCAAGAGAATATATTGGCATTGCTTGATTTCTTTGAGGACGATGATTATTACTATATAGAGACACCAGTACACGGAGAAACTGGCAGTATTGATTTATTTGACCTTATTGAATTTAAGACCAATATGACTGAATATGAGGCAAAGTTGATATTCAAGCAAGTGGTTTCTGGCCTTAAGTACCTTCATGATCAAGGGATTGTTCATAGAGATATCAAGGACGAAAATATAATTGTCGATTCTCAAGGATTTGTCAAAATTATTGACTTTGGCTCGGCGGCGTATGTAAAAAGTGGGCCATTTGATGTTTTCGTAGGTACAATTGATTACGCAGCTCCGGAAGTGTTGGGAGGCAATCCATATGCTGGTAAACCACAAGACATATGGGCAATCGGTATCTTACTATACACTATTGTTTTCAAGGAGAACCCGTTCTATAATATAGACGAGATCTTGGAAGGTGAATTAAAATTCAGTAATACAGAAGGTGTTGGGGAGAAATGTAGAAATTTGATAGCTAAGATTTTGAACAGGAACGTCCAAAAGAGACCTACAATTGATGATATTTATAACGATGACTGGTTAACGCTAGAGGAAATCGAGTAACGGACTATTTCTATCCTAAATTTATAAACGGAAATAACCAGTACCGCTTTCTGTTGAATACTCCTTTCTCTTGGGTATACGACAACTGGATACTCTCTGTTCCTATTATTATGACGGCCGTTTCCTTTATATATATATAATAACAGATCCAGTAACGAAGTAACGAAGTTTGAAGCAATGTTGTTGTTTTTTATTTGTTCGTTTTTTACTACATCTCCCGTTCACAAGATTATTACCTGGGTCTATTATGTTTCATTTTTAAAGATAAATTCATATTCAACCATTAAATAATATTGTTTAATTTCATTAATTCTATCAAGATTCATCAAGCTTTTACCCAGATTATACTAAAAAAAATTTTTTTCAACGAAGGCCCGACTAAAATGAAGTATCCGCTTGAAGGGGGTGGAAGAAGGGGAGGAGAATGATAGCCAGAGCGATAAAGGAAATCTCGAAGTGATAACGGGTGCACCTTAAGACAAAGAACCCTTGTTATAACAATTGATTGAGATTGTTTCTGATAAATCCGAATTTTTGTATTTCTCCTCACTCCTTTTAGTTAGAACTGGGAGACGTTACTAATTTTGATTTCAATAATAGTTCAAAACACATCTGAACTCATTGACAATAAACGTTTGATTGTGGATTTATTTTCTACGTTACAAGGAATAAAAAAGTGTTGGTCTAGCTTTAAAAAAAGACTTTCTGAAGATATAAAAGGATAAAATTGGAGATGGCACAAACTGCGACTGCGGACACTCAGGATTTGTATCCTTTGGCGTTATTAATGGATGATCTGAAGAATGATGATATATCCAACCGTGTTGAGGCTACTAAGAAGATTGATCAAATAGCAATTGCTTTAGGTCCAGAGAGAACTAGGGATGAGTTGCTTCCCTTTTTGAATGAAGTGGCAGAAGATGACGAAGACGAGGTTTTTACAGTCTTGGCGGACCAATTGGGAAATTTTGTACCTTACGTTGGGGGTCCTAAATACGCATCTTTAATATTGCCTATTTTGGATATTTTGGCCGGTGCTGAGGAGACTATTGTAAGGGATAAGGCTGTTGAGTCTTTGAATAGAATTGCAGCAGAGCTGCCAGATGATGATTTATTCAAGTTCTTCGTTCCATTACTGCAAAGATTGGCTACTGATAGTTGGTTTTCTTCGAAGGTTTCTGCATGTGGGTTATTCAAGTCCGTGTTTTTGAAAGTCAAGGATGTTCAATCAAGAACTGCTTTGTGGAACTTGTTCATGACATTAGTACAGGACGAGACGCCAATGGTTAGAAGAGCAGTTGGAAGAAATTTACCAGTATTGATCGACCTTCTAACAGAACATCCAGATCTTTGTACCGAAACAGATTTGGAGTATATATCAAACACTTTCCAAACTGTTATTAATGACCCACAGGATTCTGTTAAGTTTTTGGCCGTTGATTGTTTGATTTCGATCCTGAAGTTTTTCAATAAGAGAGGGCTGGATACCCATTCTAGAGATTTATTGAACTCCGCACTTTCTTTGGCTGGCGATGAGGCATGGAGAGTACGCTATATGGTCGCTGATAAATTTGATGATCTTACTGATGGCTTTGCTTCCAATCCAGCTTATATCAATGAGCTATTAGAACCTTTTCTAAAACTATGTGAGGATAATGAGAGTGATGTAAGGAAAGCAATTGCAAAACAGGTATCAAATTTTTCTAAACACATCAAAGATCCCCAGGTAATAATAACTAAAATAATACCTGTACTACAAAATTTAAGCATGGATGAGAATGAAGATGTAAGAGCGTCGTTAGCCTCTGGTATCTCTGATATTGTTTTACTTCTAAAGAAAGACCAAGTTGTTGAATATGTCTTTCCTATATTCTTGAATATGTTAAGAGATGAAATTCCTGATGTTCGTCTAAATATTATTGGGAAATTGAAGGTCGTTAACGATGTCATTGGTATAGATATGTTAACAGATTCTCTTTTGCCAGCAATTTCTGAGTTAGCTAAGGATAATAGTTGGAGGGTTCGTTTAGCTATTATTGAGTACGTACCAATTTTAGCAGAACAATTAGGTGTGAGCTTTTTTAATAGTCAACTGAGTGATTTGTGCTTATCTTGGTTATGGGATGCTGTTTACTCCATCAGAGCTGCCGCTATTATTAACTTACAGAAATTGACAAATATATTTGGGTCTGATTGGTGCAACTGTGAAATCGTTCCGCGTTTACTTGGTCTTGATCCTCAATTGATAGAAAACTTCATCTACAGAATTACATTATTAAACACATTCAAGGCCCTGGTAACTGTACTATCGCCTGATGTTGTGGCAAACCAAATATTACCACATGTTTTAGAACTAACAAATGATCAGGTTCCAAATATAAGATTTAACGTTGCTAAAACCTATCCAAAAATAGTAGAAGTGCTGAATAGAGACGGCACTAAATACCAGGCGGTTATCAGGGATACTATATATACGTCACTTAATGAACTCTGTCAGGATCCAGATTTTGATGTAAGATATTTTGCTAACGAAAGCATGAAAGAATGTCAGGCTATTGTTAAATAATTCATTAGCAGTAAATAATTACCTCCTTGAAAACATAAATATTGCCTTCATTTGTATTCAATAGTGAAAATTCATTGACTTAAAAATGGACATGCTTATATACGCAGTGTTTTGTGCTCTAAAAGTAAAAAAAAGTAAAAAAAAATAAAAAAATAAAAATTGGATATGTTCGTTGATCAGTCTTTAGTTGATAGTACGTTCTTTAACATCATGCGGGTAGTTTAGCAACCATATTGAATTTTTCATCGACAAGGGTATTTGATGGCTCTAATTTTACATGAGTATGCTCTAACAGACCTTCAGTGGCTTCAGATTTGATAGTAAGTACCTCTTCAGACTTTACGGTAATGTTTTCTTCGCATTTTGAAACAGTTGAAGAGTTATCTACTGAAACATTTAACTCTAAATTTAAGTCCTTCTCCAAAGATTTGAGGTCTAGTTGCATTAAAAAATTCATCCATTTTTCATAATTTGTTATATTAGACTTAATGGAATCGTTGAGCTTTGAAAGTGTTGTGAAAGTTTGGTTAGTTATTGGTCTTTCTTTGGTTTTCTCATTTTCATTGACATGAAATATCTCAAAATCGCCTCTAGATTTTCCAACAACTTGACCAAATCCCACCAATAATCCATTTATCTCAGTCCATAATCTTCTAGGTAGCCATTCTTGGAGTGCTTTTCGGGTGTCATTAGGTGTTTTGCATTTTTTTGCATCTACCCATTTCCACATTTTACAGAATCTATCTACATGGACATCAACACATATACCTTCAATCTTGCCCCAGGCCTTTTGTAATGTTAGGTAACCCATTTTTGGACCTACTCCTGGTAATCCCAAGATATCATTAACATTTGTTGGAACATCAGCTCCGTACTGCTCATTAAGTATAGCGGCTGTCCGTTTTATGAAATTCGCTTTTCTTTTGTGGAAACCGACTGAATGAATCAAGTTGTCCAGAACCTCTTCATCTAACCTTAGTAACGACGCTATAGTAATTCCCTGAGGGTCGTGCAGCTCATCTATGCAATATTTCATGATATTGTACATCCCCATAGCAGTCACCTCATCCTTCGTTTGTGCAGACAGCATGACACCTATCAGAACCTGCAACCTATAATTTTTAGGAAGGATATCTTCTTTTTTAATACCACACATTTCACCAACTGTCATCGGAATAGAAGACCCACCTATTAGGTCAACAGGTGCCCGTATAAACCCCCTCATCCACCTCATTTTTTTGTATATTTCAGGGAAATTCTTAGGAAGCTTTTTGTAGCTGTCTTCATCGAGGTCTGAGAATATTGTGTCGTCAAAAGGCTGGGCCCATCTGTTGGGTACATTTCCATTACGCATTACAATCCACTTGAAATATTCATCATTATTCAGAGACATTACCCATTTTATATTCACGTAATCCTTTTCCATTAATGAATCACTATCTTCCCTCTTCACGAAGCCCTTTTTCTGTTTCTTGAAATATGTTGATTCACCTACAAGAGGTACCGACGGTTGCATTTTTCTCTTCCGTAATACCGCCATACTTCTGATAATTTTATGAATGGCCGTTGTCTTTAGTGGTATACTCCTGTTAAACATATGGAATCCTCCATGGTAGACAAACTTTCTTTTCATTAACAACTCATATATGTACTCTTGGCTTACTAATCGAATACCTCATCGGTATACTGAAATAATGAAAAAAAAAAAAAAAAAAAAAAAAAGTCCTACAAAGCCGTCTGAGCATGTGGGGTGCAAGATATTGCTTAGTATGCATTTATATATCTTACAAGAGCAACAGTAGGAAGATCAGGATTATTGTCAGTAGCACAATAATAGAACAAGGTCCATTTTCTCTAGCTTTGTTAGTAAAATTGGTGAGTCTTCTCTGAGCCCTGTCGAGGTTCCTTGAGCTTGAATCCAGCAAATTCTCTAAGTCATCCAATACGTGGTGGTTTTGATCAGTTAACTCTTGGTTAATATCTATTGATATGCCGTGTGTTGTGTGGACCGTGCTTGCCAGGTTATCAATTTGTGATTCCTGCTCGAGCAATTGCTGTTGCTGTCTGGCAAATAGCTCGTCATTTGAGGAACGGGTATCGTAGTATCTGCTATTGTTCTTATTACTTGTTTGCCCTCCAGATTCCTCTTCGTAGTCGTGATACGGTTGAAACGTCATCGAAGTTGATGATACCTCATTAGGAGGCGATAGCGCCTCTTCGTTTGAAAATGTTTCCAGATCCTCATTGAACCTCACCTTTTTCTGATTTGGATCAAGCTGTAATAAATCTTCATCAGACTTTACCTCCTCGTTTGTGTGCCCCGGTACCGCTTCTTTCTGCAACACAGGTACAAACTTATATAACTCGAGATCTATATGAGTATCTTCGCCAAGATAAGTATCGAGTAACTCGTTGTACTCCTCTTGAAATTCCCTGAACTCTGGCTCCGCATTATCGTTTAATAGCTCTAGCACCGCATTTAATTGCTGTTTTAATGAAATACTGTCAGACTTGGAAGGAGCCACCCCAAGGTCCACGACCAACCGGTGTCTCTCTTCTACTATGTCCTTCAGCTTACCCAACTCATAGGATATTTTAAGGGACATCGATATTGATTAGTTTTGTTTTGTTTTGTTTTGTTTTTCGTTTTGGGGTTTTTGGTCCAAATAACTGGGTTCAATGCCGTTTGTATTTCAGCTTTATCGTAATTGAGTCTATACGTCTTCTGTCAATATTATTATTGTCCTTGTATAAAATTTTTGTTGATAGCCACCTCTTCGGAGAAATTTGGTATAAAGAAGAAAAAATTGTATTAGGAAAAAAAAAAAGTATTAGAAACAACATATACATTCAATTGAACAATTGCTAAAGAGAAAAATCATTACACTGGAGCTGCGCAAAGATCAAGATAGAATTGTGTTTCGGAGTTAAGTTTGGTATACGGAAAGATCATGGAACATACCGAGAACGAAGTAGAAGAGGATCAGGAGAGCGTCTTGTCTAATTTGGATTTTAACGGACAGGAAGAGGTGAAGCTGGGGATGCGCAGTGAGTTGAATTTGTCAGAATACTGTGTAAGTAGCGACGCAGACACCGAGAAGATGGACGATGAAGATGATGACATGCATCCAAAGTTGAGTATCTTAATCAACGACCAAGTTAAGCGTGAGTTGGAAGATGCAGACACTAGCGAAATTCAGACTAAGAAATCTCGTTTTGATGGCAACAGCAGCAAAAATGAGGATGTCAGTAAATATAATATGATATCTGCAGGTGAGGTATCACCTGCAGATATCATACCTCGTGACCCCGTGATGCAGGGCTCCACTGTCCAGAACTCCTCAAAAACTCAACAGTCCTTCAATGAGACTCCAAGTAGTGAAGCTGAAGTAAATGTTATTGAAAAAGATAACGAGGTGGAGAAGCAAAAATTGGCTCAGCTGGCTGGAGACGAAAATTCGGTTGTTGCAGAAGAAGAACTACACACCCCAGTTGAAGAACAAGCACAAGACGTGGGTGGGGAATTACAATTAGATTCAAAGGAGAGGCAATCTCCACAGGAGGAGGAGCAATTAGCGGACGTAGATAAAGAACAATCGGATTTAAAGCAAGGAGACTTGGCGGAACAGGAACCACTCCCCACAGCGACAGAACAAGAGCAAACTGATGATAAACCAACACCTACCATATCACAGGAACATAAGCAGCAGAACGAGCAAGAGCAAAAAATTACTATTGATATGACTGGGGAGCAAGAGAACGAACAGCCAACGACACACGGCTCCACTATAGTAAATGATTCAGAAACTATTGGGGGTGCTGCTGGAACAGCGAGTGCTGGAGGTGTCCGTGATACTACCAATAGTAGCAATAACGATAATGACAACAATAATGCTGATGAAGATGAGGGTGAAGTAGGAGATGCTGATGATGACGAGGACGAAGACGAAGATATTGAGGAGGATGAAGAAAACGAGGATGAATCACAAGCCAGCGGTGTGAGGATAGAGGTTAGTAAGAAAAGGAAACGTAAGAAATCCTTTATTCTGCCCATGGTCGTAGAAGAGCAAAGACAACAGGCGCTCAAAGAAATTACAGAGATTGAGCATAAATTTGCCGAATTGAGGCAGAGCCTATATGAGAACAAGCTCAAGAGACTAGAGACGGAGTTGCAGATGTGTGCTGAGGGATCGCACCCAGAGTTACACGAGTATTACGAAAAGATTTCAAAGCTACGTGACTTTAAGCTGAATAGGACGTACCAGAGACAGAAGTACGAACTGAAATGCATAGACATCGAGACCCGGGCCACCAGGACGATGATACACCAGAATTTCTTACGGTGTGTGAACGAGTTAAGGAGCCAGTCGCTGCAGGACACAACCACCAAATGGTATAATATCAACAAGGAGAGACGTGACATGGACGTTATAATACCAGACATCAACTACCACGTACCGATCAAGACCATGCACAGGACGCTAAGCTGCATCACGGGCTACGCGGGGCCCGCGCAACCACGCAAGTACCTCGGCGAGCCTGTCTCTGAGGATCTCCAGTGCGAGAACATAGAATATCGTTACCTAGGCAACCCAGTTGACAAGCTGGAGGTGATCGTGGACCGCATGAGGCTCAACAACGAACTCTCAGACCTTGAAGGCCTCAAACGCTTCTACCACGCGTTCCCAGGAGCACCGAACCTCTCCAGCCTGCGCGACTCTGAGATACAGGATGACATACAGTATCTGAAGAACTAGTTGTTTGGTTTTATACAAATATATATACAAATATATATACAAATATATATATATTAATCTTTTAATATCTAATTATTATGTGTATCATATAATATATTACGTGTACATCACATGATATTTCACTATCACGTGATGTCCACAGTATACTGTTTTCCAACGGGCCCCATCGCCGCGCCCGAGGCGGTCAACTAAGAAAAAATCGATTTCTGTGCAGCGTTTTCTGTGCAGTTCATCACATTTTTTTTTTGCAGAAAATTTGAAAATTGAAAAAAATGTGTCAAAAAAATATAGTGGCGAAGAAAAAAGTGAGTTTTTTCCTCAGAAACATCCGTAGGCGAAGAGCAAAAACCTGTCTTACTCGTCTGGAATTTTTCATTCATTTCTGATTTCACTATATAGCCTCTTATATATATATATATATATAATGGTCCGTGAAGATTTATTCACCAATTGAGCCTCTTTAGATACTTCTCTAGTGAAAGTAACTCATACAATTTACAAACAAATAAATAAATAAACAAGAAAAAAAAACATGGCTCTAAAGGATTCTGATAAGTTCGCTACCAAAGCTATCCATGCCGGTGCTCACCAAGACATTCACGGTTCTGTTATTGAGCCAATTTCTTTGTCTACTACATTCAAGCAATCTGCTCCAGCCCAGCCAATTGGTACGTACGAATACTCCAGATCGCAAAACCCTAACAGAGAAAACCTGGAAGATGCTATTGCTGCTTTGGAAGGCGGTAAGTACGGTCTTGCGTTCTCTTCAGGCTCCGCCACGACTGCTGTCATCCTGCAAAGCCTGCCCCAGGGTTCTCACGCAGTGTCTATCGGCGATGTCTACGGTGGGACTCACAGGTACTTCACCAAGGTTGCTAACGCCCACGGTGTTGAGACTTCCTTCACCAACAACCTGGTCGAGGAGCTGCCATCTTTGGTTAAGAGCAACACCAAGCTGGTATGGATCGAGTCTCCAACCAACCCAACCTTAAAGGTCACTGACATCCAGTTGGTCTCGGAAACTATCAAGAAGATCAACAAGGACATCCTGCTGGTTGTGGACAACACCTTCTTGTCCCCATACTTGTCTAATCCATTGAAGTTCGGTGCAGACATCGTGGTGCACTCTGCCACCAAATACATCAACGGTCACTCCGATGTCGTTCTGGGTGTTCTGGCCACTAACAATAAGGAGTTGTACGAAAGGTTCCAATTCTTACAAAATGCCATCGGCTGTATCCCATCTCCATTCGACGCTTGGTTGACTCACCGTGGTTTGAAGACCTTGCACCTGCGTGTCAGACAAGCCTCCTTGAACGCTATGAAGATCGCCACTTTTCTACAGGACAACAAGAACGTCATCGCTATCAACTATCCAGGTTTGAAGTCCCATCCAAACTACGATGTTGTCCAAAAGCAACACCGTGAAGCCCTAGGTGGTGGTATGATCTCTTTCAGAATTAAGGGCGGTGCTGAAGGCGCTGCTAAGTTCTCTTCTGCTACCAGACTATTTACACTGGCTGAATCCCTAGGTGGTATCGAGTCCCTATTGGAAGTACCAGCCGTTATGACCCACGGTGGTATTCCAAAGGAAGCAAGAGAAGCTTCCGGTGTCCACGATGATTTGGTGAGATTATCAGTCGGTATCGAAGACGGTGACGATCTATTGGATGATATCAAGCAAGCGTTGGAAGCTGCTACTGCATAAATTCATATTTTTTTTTCTTATCTCTTATTTTCTATCAACATTTCATAATTCTTTAATCTCGTTCCACCGGTTCTGTCCCCCATATCAATATAAACAATTTTAATTTAAAATTCATTTAATCGGAAATAAAATAAGTTACTTAAAATAAGATAAGGAAATAGGTTTATACACTCTTGACCCATACCTAATTCCTTATCTGCAGTTTTTAGCCACAGTTGTCTTGTATACTATATTATCTCATTACGTTATTTGCCTTAACTTTTTAGCAATTTGGAAGTATTGTTACAATGTATATTTTCCTAACTTTTAATTCACTTCATAAAAGATAAGTGATGTGACACTAACTAATTCAATAGCAGTTCAAAAAAGAGTGGTAGAATAAACGGTTATTATTACGATTTTATTTTATATCCTGTTCTACGACATATCAGCTGATGCATCTTTTTTTTTCTTTTTACTCAATATGTTGGCAAGAATATAAAGGTAGATTTTAATTAGATGCACAATATGCTTCCTCATCTCATTGAAATTGAACTGAACATAATATAGACAAAAAAGAATATACTGATACTGCAGGACAAGATTTTATGTCCAAAAGCTTGCAATGACTGTTGCATTACGGACGCGTAATCCACCGAAAGTGGAGGATGGTATCGACAAAAGTAACATTATTGAGGATGTTGATGAAAGTGCAAAGACTAGAATGACTAGGAGGAGGCGAAGGAGGACTGAAGAAGAAGAGAAATATGATGACCACGATGATGTAAACGAATTTAATGATGATGGAACATTGAAACCCGAAGGTACTATGAAGACAGACAGTGGGAGTGGTAGACCATTCGAAGTAGTAGCCGGATTACCGTGTAGTTTGGGTATACCACAGTATAACTCGGCCTTGACGGCACCGTTGCCTGTTAGGGACTCAGCTGTTTTATATAACTCTTTGATAAGTTCAAGGAGGACGTGGATCTCTGGTGAGATGTTTGATGTGTATTGGACCAGGGCAAATAAAGTCCCATCCCTAGCAATCAAAGACTCCAGTACTCTAAAGGAAATTGAAACTTCAAAAGAACAGGATACAAGTGGAAAGGAAAGGATGCAAAAGATGTGTGACTGTGAGATTTTAGCAGGTCCGCACAGTTTTGGGGTAAAATTATTTATTGTTAAGGATGAGGAGATAGAAAAGAAATGGCAACTTGAGCAAGAATCTAGGAAGAAAGAGAAGGAAGAGAAGAAAAAGGTAGAAGCTGAAATGAGAAAGCAAAAAGCTGAAGAGAAGAAACAAAATCTTATATTGAAAAAGCAGGAAAGAGAAAAACAAATACAAATGCAAAAAGAGGCAAAGGCCAAAGCTAAGAAGGAACAGGCAGAGGCTAAATTGAGACAACGTGAAGAACAAAAACGGTTAAAACTGATGCAGAAGGAAAAAATGAGAGAGTTGAAGGCAAAGATACCAAAGGCAAAAAAGGAATCTTCTAAAAAAAAGTCAGATCAAAACATGATCGCCAATTTGAATATGATGGCCCAACGTGACCCAGAACTAAAGAAACTGATGGCTAGAGTTGCTGGTGGACAGGCAGACATCAAGGAGATAGAAAATTTCAAAAGGATCATAGATTTTGCGAAGCAGATGCCACCGCCAAAGGAAGAAAGTTTACCAGAGAAAAAAATGGAAGATATAGCTGAGAAAAAGGCAACGAAAAATACGATTATTGAAGCTACTAAAACAACAGATAAGTTATCTTCAGATGTTCAAGTAACAAATGCGTCTGTACCCGATACCACAAAAAATACTGAGGAGAGATCATCGAATCAGGAAGATAAAAAAAATGCAACATCTAATAAAATCACCAGTAATTCAGAGAGGAATAATTTTGATCCTTCCTCAAATAGGGATTTTGAGATAACAAAGGAGGTAAAGTCGGAGTTAACTGAGAGACTAGTTGAACCAAATAAAAGTCCAAATCAAGAAAAGAGCGCTGATTTAGAACATAACCCGAAGTTAGATGGTAATATAAAATTAGGCATGAAAGGACCAAAAATTAAAAATGAGACGCCTGAACCCCTGGACAAGAAGGAGAGAAAGAGGAGGAATTTAAAAGAAAATGATATGACAGAAGAGGATAAGGATATGCAATTGACTGCCTTTCAACAGAAATATGTTAATGGTGCAGAAATTGTTCTGGAATTTAATGAAAACCTAAATTTCAGGTTTTTGCTTCCCAAGAAAGCGATAATTGAAAATGTAGGTGATGGATATAAAATGTCTTGGATATTGGTTCACAATCAAAAAGAGATCACCAGATTCAGAAGCAGAAGGATCAAAGAACTAACAAAGAGGATACATAATGAGGAGGAAAAACAAAAGATAATAAGTAGTTATGAAGTTTTCAAAGATCGCAATTGTCCAAATCCTTTATTTACCTCCCTGACTGTAACATTCAAGGGAATTCACAAGAAATACGATCAAATAATCATGAATAGTTTTGATCCCATTGAAGAGGTCCAAGTATATATGCAGGACATTCTAAACATTGGTACTCGGTTGTCTGGTTATAATTTATGGTACCAGTTGGATGGGTATGACGACCAAGATTTAGCGGAGGAGTTGAGGGTCGAATTAAATGAGTTTGAACAGTCATTGAAGCCTAAGAGGCAGAAAAGAAGTTACTGAATCATATTGTAAATACTGCATGTAAAAACCAGAATTAATAGCGGAACGAACTTAATTGATAGATTTATGGTTTGATGTTATTTTTTTCCTTTTCATACGAGTAAAAGGAAATCTATATTTTAAAAACTAGGTATTGAAAATTTTATATAGAGGAATAAATTGAATGATTATGGTACCTTCATTCTATTCCGCAATAATAATAAAAAAAGGAAGAAAAAAATAGAAACGAGTAATAAGAAAATAACCTTCCCATAAGAATAAACGAAATATAAAGTGGAATAACTTGTTAAGTTGTGAAATTCTATTTATCTTTTGCCGTGATCAGAAAAACGAAACGCGCTCTCCTTAAATCAACAGAGCAGCTGCGGCCAACAAGGCCATGGAAGAGCCGGCCTTCAGGTTGTTACCGGCAGCGCTGAAAGTAGAGACAACATGAGATGATGAGGCAGCCTTAGAAACTGGAGCTTGGGAAACCTTGGAGGTAGCGGCAGATGAGGTATGGGTAACTGTAGAAGAGGTAACAGGTGCAAAAGAAGATGCAGCAGCAGAAGCGCTAGAAGAAGCTCTAGATGATGAAGCAGCAGCAGAAGATGAAACAGCAGAGGATGAAACAGCAGAGGATGAAACAGCAGAGGATGCGGAAGCAGAAGTACTGGAGCTAGCAGATGATGCAGCACTGGAAGCGGCACTGGAGCTAGCAGATGATGCAGCACTGGAAGCGGCACTGGAGCTAGCAGATGATGCAGCACTGGAAGCGGCACTGGAAGCGGCAGAAGACACACTGGAAGAGACCGCACTGGAGGAGGCTGCATTGGAAGAGGCACTGGATGAGGCGCTGGAAGAGGTTGCACTAGAGGAGGCGCTGGAATCACCGAGGGCCTTGTTGACGGAAGAACAAGAGCTCTTGAAGGCGCTGTATGCAGCGTCAGCGTTCCCGTTTGGACAAGCAGAGTCCAAACAGCTCTTAATAGCGCTGTTCTCGTTCTGGCAGAAACATCCGATCTCGTTCAGAGCATTACATTGGCTGCTCTGCTTGCTAACTTGTGCCACACAGGCCAACAGACAAGCTGGAGGAGTGGCAACCACCTGGGAGGCCAACATAGCCAAAACAACAGATACAACAGCAGCTTGCATTTTCTTATTTTTATTCTTATTCTTGTTTTAGGTTCTTTTTTATCCTTCTTTTAGCCTTGTGTATAGTCTCTTGATTGTATTAAGTTTGTTTATTTATAACAGTTTGAGCCTACGGGGGAAACAAAAACCAAGCGATTTTCTATTTTTTCCTCGTTGGTCCCGTCCCGCAAAACGGGAAAGTCGGCAAAGTTTTTTTCTGTCTATGGGTCAAGCAGGGCCATCTCCTGCGGCCGTTTCTTCGCGAATTCAAAAACAAAAACTTTTTTTTTTTCAAATTTTTTCGATCTCGAAAAGAAATTTTTTGTTTGTTTGTTCTGTTGTGCAGCAGAGCGCTACACGGACAATCTTATGGCCTCCCCCTCCCAAAACGGCCAAACTTTACCCGGAACACAAAATGTGCCGGGTAAAATACGAAGACTTCTAATTTTAGAAGGGCGGCTAAAAATTTGCAATTGTCGCTCCGGGTAACAGTTTCAAATATGTATATATATAAACCGGGGGGTGGCGACAGCGGCTAGCAATCTTTCTTTCTTTCCTTTCTTACACCCTGGGCGGCTAATTATTTTTTATCATTTTTTTTTTTAACATTTTTCTACCACAATTCAATGTGAAGGTATGGTGCAATTCAATGTGAAAGGTATGGTGCATATTTTTTGTATTGTTTTTATTGAATTTTTGTAAATTATTTACATGATTATTACTAACTCTGTTCTATTTCGGTATTTCGTGGTTGGTGGTGGCAGATGGGCTGGTACCGCTGGTCGGAGGCGTTCCTGTGTTTATGGTGCCCATATCTCCTGCGACCCGGTCGTCTATTACAATATTACCCTCAGAATCATATTTGGGAACTCCTATATCTGTTCTAAGATGCCCGTCTTTCTCCAGCTGTCCCACCACTATAGGCTCAAAGAACCGTGCCCCTGTATATATACCGACTAATGATACCACGCCGATGGTGACGAGATCGAAACCCTTAACTCGACTCATTTTTCCCCTTTTTTTTATATATCTTTACTAGTTGTTCTTTGGTGAACTTCCAAAACCCGTCTTTGTTCTACTTCTTATTATTATTTTTAATCCGATTAACTCGCTCTCTTTCACGGATCTTAACTTCCTCTTTTTTGATTTTTATTTTTTATTTTTTTTCGAGAAAAGGAAAATTACAAAACGGTCTGCTAGAAATCTCGGCTGTTCTCCAACCCTCCAAGAGGCGGAATAAAAAAGGATCCATATAATATACTCGATCTTTTGAATTGCTTCCTTTTGCTGAGAAAAAAATATAATTTAAATAATCAAAACTGTTACGGTTCCGCCGGTTGTTGCTAATTGGTTTTTTACCTTTCCTGTTTATGAATTTAGGTGTCTTTAGAACATCTCTAGTATCATTTGGAAGTAAAAACATTTTCAAAAGTATCATTTCAAGATCGTCTCTTGGTTTCACTCCAGTGACAAGAAAGATGTCCTCTGCATCAAGCTATGAGGACCTAAAGGTTGATTTTCTGAAACCAGACCTTGATGACAGACAGTATCGTTATATCCAGCTACCAAATAATTTAAAAGCATTGATCATCCAGGATAAAACCACTGATAAAGCCGCTGCTGCCCTTGATGTGAATATCGGTGCCTTCCAGGATCCTGAAAGGTTACCGGGTCTAGCTCATTTCTGTGAACATCTACTGTTTATGGGATCGGAAAAATATCAAGATGAGAATGAATATTCCAGTTTCCTAAGTAAACATGGCGGATCCTCAAACGCCTATACCGGCTCCCAAAATACGAATTACTTTTTCGAAGTCAATGCTGATCATTTGCATGGAGCACTGGACAGATTTTCTGGCTTCTTTACATGTCCATTGTTTAATCAGGAATCAACAGATAAAGAAATCAATGCTGTGGATAGTGAAAATAAGAAGAATCTGCAAAATGACATTTGGAGGATGTATCAACTTGACAAATCCCTATCTAATCCAAAACATCCTTACCATAAATTTTCAACTGGTAACTTGAAGACTTTGGGCGAGATCCCAAAAAGTAATGGTTTGGATATTAGAGATGAACTGCTAAAGTTTTACAAGGACTCTTACTCAGCCAATCTAATGAGATTGTGTATTTTGGGTAAAGAAGATTTGGACACATTGTCTGAATGGGCATATAATTTGTTTAAAGATGTTTCAAATACGGATCGTGCATTGCCCGTTTATGATTCTACAATTTTGGAGAAAGAGCATCTACAAAAAATCATCAGAGTCAAACCGGTCAAAGACTTGCGCAAACTCGGTGTCGCATTTGTTGTACCAGATTTTGACAAAAATTGGGATTCAAAAGTCCCCCATATATTCAGTCATTTACTAGGTCATGAGGGTCATGGCTCATTGCTTGCACATTTGAAAACCTTGGGATGGGCTAACGAGCTTGCCTCCGGTGGCCACACAATTTCTGATGGTAACGCATTTTTAAACATTGACATTGAACTCACTGATGAAGGCTTGAAAAGGTATAAGGAGATTGTTGTGCTAATTTTCCAATACATTGAGATGCTAAAAAATTCGCTTCCACAAGAGTGGATATTTAAGGAATTGCAAGATATTTCTAGGGCAACATTCAAGTTTAAGCAAAAGGGCAGTCCTTCGGAGACTGTATCAGGAATGGCCAAAATATTACAAAAAGACTATTATGTACCACCAGAGAATATGTTAGCATCCAACCTATTAATAAAGTACGAGCCGGAATTGATTAAACAGTACGTAAATTCTTTGAAACCTGACACGTCTCGTATCACTTTGGTCTCCAACAAATTTGAAGGTAGCAATGAGGAAAAATGGTATGGTAGTGAATACAGTATTGAGGATTACTCTGAAGATTTTTACAAATCCATAAGTCAACCTGGGCTACACGCAGAATTACATTTACCAAGGCCTAATGAATTTATTGCGACAAACTTTGAAGTTGAAAAATTCAAAGTGGATGAACCAACTAATGAACCTTGTTTATTAAAGGATGATGAATATAGTAAACTTTGGTATAAAAGAGATGATAGATTCTGGCAGCCTCGTGGGTATATATATATCACCTTGAAGTTACCTAGCACGCATGCTAGTATCATTTCAAGTATGCTTACAACGTTATATGTACAGATGGTCAATGATTATTTGAAGGATCTTCAATATGATGCCGCCTGTGCCAATATACATGTATCCTTCGTTAAGACTAATCAAGATCTGGACTTGACAATCTCTGGTTTTAATGAAAAACTGCTGGTCCTACTTAGAAGAATATTAGAAGGAATTAAATCTTTTGAACCATCAAGGGAAAGATTTGAAATATTTAAAGACAAAAGTATCCATCATCTGAAAAATCAGCTCATGGAAGTCCCTTATAGTCAAATGGCTGGCTTATACAACAGCGTTATCAATCAAAGAACTTGGCCAAATTCCGAAAAACTTGAAATTGTTAAAATGTTGTCATTTGAACAGTTGCAAATTTTTGTTAAGACCATTTATGAAGGCATTTTCTATGAATCCTTTGTTCATGGTAACTTGAAAATAGAAGAAGCTAAGGAAGTTGACTCCATAGTTTCTACACATTTGAGACATTATCCTATTAGAAATTTGGATGTTCAAGGTGGTAGATTAAGGTCTTATGTTTTACCAAAGGGACAAACTTATTCATATGGAACAAACTTATACGATCAAAGAAATGTCAATTCTTGTATTCAGCATGTCATTCAGTTGGATGTTTACAATGAGAAAATCTCTGCCTTAAGTGGACTTTTTGCACAAATGCTTCATGAACCTTGTTTTGACATTTTAAGGACTAAAGAACAATTAGGTTATGTAGTCTTCAGTTCGAGTCTAAATAATCACGGTACCGCTAACATTAGAATTTTGATTCAATCAGAACACACAACGCCATATTTGGAATGGAGAATTGATGAGTTCTACAAATATTTTGGTAAGACTCTCAGATCGATGAGTACGGAAGACTTCGAAAAGCATCAGGATGCATTATGTAAGACATTGTTGCAAAAATTCAAAAACATGAAAGAAGAAAGTTTAAGATACGTTGCAGCTATCTATTTAGGTGATTATAATTTCACTCACCGCCATAAGAAAGCAGATCTTGTCTCGAAGCTGACCAAGGAGGATATGATTCAATTTTATGAGAAATATATTGTTGGAGAAGATGTGACCAAACTTATAATTAATCTACAATCCCAATGTGTTAATGAAGAGATAGATGAGACAGAGTTGGATACCAAGCATTATCCAAGTGGTGAAAAGATAACTGATATTGGAAAGTTCAAGTCCCAACTGTTCTTGGCACCGCTACGCCAACCAGCCAAAAAGTTTGAAGTTTTAAAATGAAGGGTCCTTCTTCCTCTCTACATACATGCAAGTTTGTTTGTAGTCTATCTCTAGCGTTAAGTATTACATAGATACTAAGAAATTATATTGAAAATGTAGACTTCTTTCGACACCCTGAATCCACAGTACCGCCCCGTTATTTGTATTTCCTTGGGGGCGGGAACTAAGATAAGAGCTTCCTTTTCCGTCCATTAGTTTTTTTCACTCTTGGAAGCTAGTATTTCAATCTTTAGAAGTTGAAACACTGGCAATCAACTGCTGTTGGAGGACAGAACTTAGTCGACTGTGGCATGCTTCCTTTGTATTATTTTTGATTCAGGGTTCTTAAAAAGTAAAATATAAATAAAAAACATCAAAAGAAAAAACCTAAAGAGAAGAAGACTTTTGAAAATGGTTTTCCTAATTTACTCTAGTTCTTCTATTTATACTATTCATCTATAAAAAAATTTTTCTTTTGGTGCGTTTTTTCTCTGTAACGTATAATGTTATATTGGCTGTATCATGTTATTATAACCGTACAATCTTATATTACCAAAGTTAGGTCAATAACATAACCGATAATATCTACTTGAAGGTGCAAGGATTCTGATACCCTTTAATATGGGCTAATTATAATACGGTTGTTTCCTGGAGAGTGTGAATTTTGTCTTATTGTAGTTCTTTTTTGTAGTGTGTTTTTTGTACAAATATTATTTTTTAACGTTTTGGAAATAGGTGTAGTGATATGAGCAGACCAAACTTTTGTTTCTGTTGTTTCTGTTGTTTCTGCCAAAACCAATAAAGCAACTCACAACAGAAACAAAAAAAAATAGGTACTACTATTATATATATATATATATATAAATTAATTATCTGCTACTTGTATTTCCTAATCACACTTTGTAATTCCAAAATTCTAAATTTGAGTCTTTTTTTACCTGGACTTTATAACTATAAAAGTATATATAGTATATTATAAAGTATATTATAAAGTATATTATAAAGTATATTATAAAGTATATTATAAAGTATATTATAAAGTATATATATATAATAATAATAACAATATAATAATAATAACAATATAATAACAATATAATAACAATATAATATATTTACTACGATTCCGGGTAACAGAAACAGATTTTGTCACCCGCCCCGCAGCCCCTCCCCTCAGTTCATAAGCGGATTTACATAAAAAGAACTTAACACACATATATAGATATCTGAGAGCATGCTTGCTTAAATGGTTTGAATCAGCAGCTCAAAAGAAAGCAAAATATTTAACGGTATAAGATGAGTGCTGCGCCATTGTTTACCTGCAATTCCTGCGTTATCCAGTTTGAAACTAGTGACTCGCAGAGGTATCATATGAAGACGGAATGGCATCGGTATAACCTGAAGAGAAGAGTTGCCGATCTGCCTCCGATAACGGCTGGTATGTTTGCTGAGAAGGTCCAGATCTCGGAGAGAGAACAGAAAGAACATCAAGTTGACGAATTTGGATTCGAAATTCTGAAGTCGGTAAATCATCGTGGCCGTAAGCAAACAAAGAATAAGAAGAACAGTGCTAAGGGTCCGGTTAAGCAACTACAGAAGGAGATATTTGCGAACGAGCTACAGAGAACAATTTCTGCTACGGACTCTGTGACGTCGGAAATGTCACATCTGACAACTAGCGAGTATAATACCACGGATTTCGGTGAAGACACCGCCTCTGAATACGGATTTACAAGCGACTCAAACTACGAATACGTAACCACTTCTGAGGAACCTTCAGATGATGACGAGGCAAATGCTCAAGAAATGACGGCTCCAAAGGAATTCGGTATAACGCAATGTATATTCTGCGGCTCCGAGAATAAGGATGTCGAGAGAAACTTGAGACATATGTTTAGATCTCATGGTCTTTTCATCCCCGAGAGAAGTTATTTGGTTGACTTGGACGGTTTACTAAAATTCCTGATTGATAGGATTCTGGTAGAGTATAAATGTATGTGTTGCAACTATGTCGGATCCAGTGTTGAGAGTATTAGGGCACACATGAATTCCAAGCGTCATTGTAAACTACCTTACGAAGTAAAAGAAGAACGTGAAGTAATTGCAGAATTCTACGATTTTTCCTCACTTGAGGAAGAGTCAGGCGATTATGCCGATCAGGAGACCGACGAGCTCGATGAAGTTAATGCTGACGTAGATAATGGAATCAACTCCAATTATACTGTTGCTACAATTGATGAGACTGGCTCAGAATTAACCTTGCCAACCGGTGTTAGATTAGGTCACAGAGGAGGTCAAAGGTACTACAGACAAAACATCCCACTACCACCGGATCAAAACGATAGCAGAAGAACTGTGACGGCAGCAGATAGAAGAATGATTAGTGGTGTTACTGAAAAACAATACAAAAAGGGAATGAAGAAAATGCAACTCCTGGAGCAGAAAGCAGCTAGCGAAAATATTAGAAAAGAGGTAAAGAGAGTTAATTTCCAACCTCACTTTAGAGACCCGTTGTTGCAATAGAGAGGGCCGTTCAATTCTTACTTAAAAGCATTTTTTTTCTTTTCAAAATTTTATGTTACCTATATATTGCATTCATAATGTCGGGTAGATATTTGAAGATTATTCTTAGTATAAACTTTAATACATTAAAAGGAAATGAGATATTCATTATGTTTTTAATATTAGTACCTAAGAACTGGTTCCACTAAGCTTTTTAAGTTTTCCGGATATCTTTCTAGTTATACCAGAGTTATCATTACTTTTAATTCTGACGGATCCATTATCGGTTTGCATATCAGAGAATACATCTTTGTTACTGGTTCCACCAGAAACCTCTGATTGGAAGCTTGAATTTTCCAGCGTGATATTATTAATATTACTATTAATATTATTGCTGTTATTGTTATTGTTATTACCATTGTTGTTACTATTGTTATTATAACTATCCAAAAAGTTTAATTGCGTGTCCTTAAGCCCTGAGCCCTCTTTTTGAGAATAATAGTCTATTTCCATTGTCTTATTAAAATGGTCCAACAAATCATCAAAATGTATCTTGCTATTACTAACGGAGCGTTGTTGCGATAAATCGCTTCCATCCGAAATACCACTTCTATTACTCTGTTTATAAAAGGAATTTCTAGTCTGGGTTCCCTGTGTGAACCATACTGTAACACTGGCTAATCTTTTGTTAAGAATATCAAATGCTTCAGATTGGGGCAAAATCATCAAAATCCCATATAAGCATTTATACAAATATGGATATTTGTCCTGTTCAAGAAGCTGTAATCTCAACCTAGAAAAAACAGGTGCCTCAATCAACTGGATTAAAATATCAAACTGGATTAAGTCATTTACCTTGAGTTCATGATTAGCATAGGATTGAAGAACTAAATATGCCAATTCGTAGTTTTCAGCGACGAGACATAGAGAAATTGCAGATACAGGGTTACAACACCACGATCTGAAAGTCATATTAAAGAACATCATGTCATCATTGTTTCTTAACTTTTTCCTCAAATTAAAAAGTTCAGATGCAGTCATTAAATTTGTGCTCATAATTTGAATCATCATTCGTACAAAAATAATGTCAAAATCTTCCTCCAAGATCGAAGCTATTATCTTATAGACACGTTCTGTAGCCAACTTCACACTTATTTGTTTCAAAACATAGTTTGCCCTGGCCTTCAACAGTTTAGGATCCCTTTTCAGACTATCAATGAATGCTTTAAGAAATTTCTTTAAGTATTGGTCGTTGGAATCAGAATATAAATTGTTTAATAAACTGAGAGCCTTATCTAATAATGTCCCATCCTTATTCGTTAATGATTTCAGTATTATCAAAAATAGACCATCGCTATTTTGCATAATATTTTCTGGTGACTTTTGATAAACTAACATTAGCCAATCTAGAGAGGCAATCCTAGAAGCCAGGGGACTATCAAAAAATTGCAATGATAGACTATTTACAATGGCACCATATTCTATTGAGCTATTTGTCCCCTCATCAATCGTTTTTACAGTTTCACTATTGCACAAATTTACCAACTTTTCATTTACATCCTTTCCGAGTTCTCTAATCTTATCATCTTGATGACCAAGTAACTTTAGCAAAACGGATAATATC
This sequence comes from Nakaseomyces delphensis CBS 2170, assembly GCA_001039675.1. Classification (NCBI taxonomy): domain Eukaryota; kingdom Fungi; phylum Ascomycota; class Saccharomycetes; order Saccharomycetales; family Saccharomycetaceae; genus Nakaseomyces; species Nakaseomyces delphensis. The sequence continues at coordinate 87,604 of CAPT01000057.1, forward strand.
CTTGGAACATTTGGAATGAAATCAATAGCAGATAGAGTCAACAGTTTATCCATCCATTGAAGAACGATAAGTTGGATATCAACTTCTGAAGAGGTCAAATAGTTCAACAAAACATCAATTATTTCAGGGAAGTTGATATGTATATCTTGACCAGGAATATATTCTTCACCATATTTCTCATCTTCGAAGTTAGTCTGAAGGTCAGCTTCTTGCAAATCTTGCAAATTTTCAGTACTTGAAATAACATCGTCAACCGACAAGGAGCCCAATGCATTTAGAAGAGATTTTTTCTTTTCCGCAATCAGTGCCCCATCAACTTTTTTTGCCAGATTGGCATCAAATTTCTTATCAAGAGCCATTTTCCTTTCCTTCGTGAGTTTATACTCCCTTATCTTTTGATGAATTGTAGCTACCCTAACAACCTCTTGTAAAAGCTGATCTAAAAGCGACTTGGTAATAACTCTAACATCCTTATGTGCATCGCCAAGAAATGTAAATAATCCACCTAAGAAGGATGGCAAATATGATATTAATTCCAAATCTGGGGAGTCCAAAAGGACTTTAATCCACTCAACCAGAAATATCCTAGTATCTGGATTTATGGCATAAATTCTTTCAACCAATAGAGGTATAAATTTAGGCAGTGAAAAAGCAAGCTCATTATTTTGTTCATAGCGTTCTTGGTAAACATTACCTGTTACAGGATCGGATCTGGTTGCAGAGGGTAGATCCTTGGGATCGTTATTTACTACACTGATGTGGTTGGATGCCTTTTCCGCCACAATATCCTTAATCAACCTGTTCAAAAGCTCGGCTGCACCTTTAACGGAGTTTTCTGTATCAGCACTAATCTTACTTAGCACGTCAAAGATTTCATTGAAATATATTAGGATTTCACCTTTAGCAATCTTGGCGATATTATATAAACTTTCACATGCGTAGAAACGGACTTGGTCATTCTGATCTCCAAAACAGGCCAACACGGGCGGTAATATTTGTGGTAGATATGTGCTTACTTTACCTGGTCCCAATGCAATTGCAGTTGCAGCCAGCCCCATCAAACCAGCATTTCGGGCCATTGGCTGGTGTAACGCGTAAGCATAATCCTTACAGAGATGCCCAATAATCTCCTCAACTCTTTCATAGTTATTCTCCAAAACGCAAGTTTTCACTAGCTTTTCCAATTCCAATGCTGAAGCTTTCCTCTTCTCATAAAATTTATCGTTTAAACCCTTTTCAATAGACTTGTCCATCAGTTCCTTTTTATTTTTATTTTTTCCAACTTTTATCTATCCCAGCTTTTTAGTGCTGTCAAACTCTAGGTTACTTTCCTTATATTATCCCTTTATTGGTTCACGTATAATTCTCTGCCACTGGAAATCATATAACTTCCTAGGAACTGTGTTTCCCTTTAAAAATAACGCTGCTTGGTTTAGTTATTGCTGTTTGTTTTTATTTTGTTTTATTTTTATTTTTTATTTTTTTTGGCGTTTAAGAGGAAGACGAACAAATTGCACCATGAAAATACAATACAATACACAAGAAAAGACAATATAGCAACTACATAGATAGAAGCGCTCCCCCCATGACCGCCAATCAATATGGTAACAATATCGTGCTGTTGGTATTACAGATCATACTACAGCACCAGCATTCTATGGTCGGCAGAGATAAAGAACTCGATATCAAGAAGTTGATGGCGGCACCAATTATAGACGCCGAGGTGCTGGCGAAGTGCCAAAACCACTCAATGATCAAGATATATGCCCCCGATATAACCAAGCTGTCGCTCAGAAACCTGAGATACCTGGTCGAAGAGTGGTTTACCGCTGGCGTCCCGGAGCTCCCACAGGAAGAAGTCAGCCTCGTAACTCTCGCAAACTACTACTACTCGCTACGCGTTAAGGAGATAGAAGACAACCTACTACCGAAGATCAGAACAGACGCTAGGCATATCATCACCGAGCTGTCGGAGGAATGATATTATGTGATAATAATAAATATAAAATCTTTTGTTGAAAATCACGTGACATCGTACGTCACGTGTGTACTAGCTACGGGTGTTTCTCTGTGTGATGGGTGTGTGTTCTCTGAATTTAATGAAAAAATATGAAAAAAAAAAAATTTAAATTTTAAAAAAATTCGAACAACATCGCAATGCTCATCGGATTACTGTTATTATTCTTATTTTTTATGAGAAATTATAGAAAGTATTAACTGTCACCTTTTTTAGCGCAACCCCATTTAATTGTTTTTTCCCTATTTTTGAAGCCAACTCATCTGCAATAGATAAAAAGAGACAAGGAAGAAATCCAATTTTGTTATAAATGCGTAATTTGATTACCTTGAACAAAGGTAAACTCAGGCCCACGGCTGCTGCTGAGGACGATGCTGTGTATTGCCTGTTAGATAGTGTATTTGACATGATGACAGACAGTATCACGTGCGTTCTGGGCTCTTTAGAGATTGGTGCAATTGAAGTACAACAATTCATGAAGGATGGGTCCAAGAATGTTCTTGCCACGTTCAATATACAGACCTTCAATGATAAGCTATTATCATTTGCTCATTTCGGCGATATGAATCAGTTAGTATTTATTTTTTCCCAAGGTGATATCATCACCGCAACATACCATCCAACCACCTACGATCCTGCTGACACAATAGTTGAAATTGCAGGTACCATTGACAATGGTATCGAGGCTGCTGAATGGTCTCTTGACGAAGAGACTTTGGTTCTAGTCACCAAGGAGAGAAACGTTGTTCTTCTGAGCAGGACATTTGAACCAATATCTGAACACCACCTGGAATCCGATGATCTGAAGAAATCTAAACACGTCACGGTGGGTTGGGGTAAGAAAGAAACCCAGTTCAGAGGTAAAGGTGCAAGAGCAATGGAACGTGATGCTTTGGCAAGTTTAAAAGCGTCAGGGTTGGTTGGTAACGAGTTGAGGGACCCAACTATGCCATATATGGTAGACTCTGGTGAAGTGACCTCTTTAGATACCAAAGAGGTCAATATAACATGGCGCGGCGATTGTGAATATTTTGCTGTTTCTACATTCGAAACTGTTACCAACCCTGCAGATGAGACAAAAACCGTTGATAGAAGAGCATTTAGAGTTTTCACTCGTGATGGTGTTCTAGATAGTGCGTCCGAGCCGGTTGACGGAATGGAATTTAACCTGAGCTGGAAGCCACAAGGTTCCCTAATTGCTTCCATCCAAAGGAAGACTAATCTAGATGAAGAGAGCTCTCTGGATTTGATATTTTTTGAAAGGAATGGTTTAAGGCATGGGGAATTTGATACCAGATTACCTTTAGACGAAGAAGTTAGGTCCATCTGTTGGAACTGTAATTCAGAAGTTTTAACAATAGTGCTGAAGGACAGAATCCAATTATGGATCTCCAAAAATTATCACTGGTATTTGAAACAAGAAATTTATGCCGAAGATATCCAATTCGCAAAGTGGCACCAAGAAAAGGACCTTACATTAATGTTTGGTAGCAATGGTTGCCTAAACATCTTCGATTTTGCCTACAAGTTGACAAACGGTCCAACTCTAACACCATTTGATAATGGTACATCCATTGTTATTGATGGTAGTACAGTAAATATAACCCCATTTGCACTAGCACATGTTCCTCCCCCAATGTACTTCAGAGAATTTGAGGCTCCGGATAATGTTATTGACGTTGCATGCAGTCTTTCTAATGAAATATATGCAGCTATTACGAAGGATGCTTTGGCTGTAGCTTATATTCCAACTCTAGAAGATATGAAGCACGGTCAGCATCCAACCGTAGTAAGTGAATTGCCAAAAACCAGTTTTGCTTCAAATATAGATGATTTACGACAGGTCGCATTTATCAATGACAACATTATTGGCGTACTACTTGATTCTGATAATTTATCTCATATCGCGTTAATAGATATTCAAGACATATCGCAACCTGTAGTCCTGAATATCGTTGATGTATTCGACAAAATTGTCTTACTGCGAACAGATTTCGATTACAACCATCTTGTATATGAAACACGTGATGGTAGTGTTTATCAGGTTGACGTCGAGGGGCAATTGAAACAGATCACCAAATTTCCACAACTAGTGAGAGACTTCAGAGTTAAGAGGGTTCACAACAGTGCCCAGAACCCGGAAAGTAATTGGGAAGCAGATAGTTCTGAATTAATTGCTTTTGGTCTTACCTCTTTCGGTAAGCTATATGCCAATGAAGTTCAATTGACGTCTGCAGTAACGTCAATTGAAATAACCAATAACTTTTTACTTTTCACTACAGCCCAACATAACTTACAATTTGTTCATCTAAATACAACAAGTTTCAAACCCTTACCGATTGTTGAAGATAATGTTGAAGATGAAAGAGTTAGAGCTGTTGAGAGGGGTTCATACCTTGTTACATCTATGCCGTCTAAAGCAGCTGTAGTGTTACAGGCACAAAGAGGAAACTTAGAGAGTATATACCCTCGTATAATGGTTCTTTCTGAGGTGCGTAGAAATATTCTGGATTTGAAATACAAAGAAGCATTCATGATTTGTCGAACTCACAGAATCAACCTTGATATTCTTTATGATTACGCGCCAGAGCTTTTTATGGGTAATTTGGTTAACTTCATCGAACAAGTTGACAAACCTGATTATCTGAATTTATTTATTTCGTGTCTCGGGGAGGAAAATGTTGCCGAGACAAAATACAAAGAAACGCTGAATACAGACATGGGTCTCACTTTTGAGACTATTCCCGAACCACTTACTGAAATGCAAGAATACATGAAGAAAAAACTTTTTGATCCAACAAAATCAAAGGTCAATAAAATTTGTGATGCTATTCTCGGTATATTGTTATCAAACGAAGACTATAAATCCAAATATATCCAAACCATTGTTACAGCATATGCGTCTAAGAACCCGCAAGATTTGGAGTCTGCTTTAAAATTGATAACCAGTCTGAAAACAGAAGAAGATCGTGACTCAACAGTAACTTATTTATGCTTCTTACAAGACGTAAATGTTATATACAAAGTGGCTCTATCAATATACGACATTAAATTGGCTTTATTGGTTGCCCAAAAGTCACAAATGGATCCTAGAGAATACTTGCCTTTCTTACAGGAGTTAAACGACGAAACACCTAACCGTTGTAAATTTATTATTGATGATTACCTGTGCAATTACGAGAAGGCCCTAAAACATTTGATTACTATTGAAGAATCATCGGAGTCTATTTCTGATGAGATAGTAGATTACGTTGAGAATCATGATTTATATCTGTCTGCCCTTTCCATTTTCCGTTATGATGTGATAAAACAAAATATTATTTATCATAGTTACGCAAAAAATCTATTATCCAAACAACAATATGCAGAAGCTGGTACCATTTTTGAAATGTTGGAAGAGTTTAATGATGCAATGAATGCTTATGTTTCTGCAAAGAAGTGGAAACAGGCCATGGGTATTGCCGAAACCAAATACCCTGAACAAATGAATGAAATAGCTTCAGAAATGATAGAATCACTTACATTTGAGCACAAATATCATGATGTTGCCCAAATCGAACTTATTTATATGGAAAATATTAGGGCGTCCATTCAATATTATTGTAAAGCTTACTTGTATGATACTGCAATTATGACAGCTATCAAACATAAACAACCGAAACTTATTGAAGATATTATCGATCCTCAGCTAGATGACGGTTTTGGTGTTATTGCTGAACTGTTGGCTGACTGTATGGGTCAAATAACTTCTCAACTTAAAAGATTGAGAGAATTAAGAACCAAAAAAGAAGAAGATCCTTATGCCTTTTATGGTCAAGAAACTGAACAAGCTGATGATGTCTCTATCGCTCCATCTGAAACATCTACTAAGGAATCATTTTTCACAAGATATACAGGTAAGACTGGAGGTACAGCAAAAACTGGTGCATCAAGAAGAACTGCTAAAAACAAACGTCGTGAAGAGAGAAAGAGAGCCCGTGGTAAGAAGGGAACAATTTACGAGGAAGAATACTTAGTACAGTCTATCGGTAGACTGATTGAACGTCTCAAGCAGACCATACATGAAGCAAGTAACTTGATTGAGGGATTATGTAGAAGAAATAAGAGAGAACAAGCTTATCAAATCCAGAAAAAATTTGTTGAAGTTTTACAACTATTGAAGGACAATATTCAGGAAATTCACAACATTAGTGAAAAAGACAGAGAAAGAATTAACGAGAACGGTGAAGTATATTTAATCCCTCAAATTCCAATTCCCAATATTCCAGAATTCCCTATTAATAAGGTTATTGATTATTAAGATATATAGCTTCAATATTAAACAAGGAATTCTAGCAAGTTTTTGTAAACTATTTAATAGATAATCTATGCCAAGACGAAACTAATGTCTTTTTGGATCTCTCATTTTTAAAATATGAACACTATTATCAATCTCAGCAATCCCACCAATATCTTGTGGAGTAATGATAATGGTTTGTGTGCCTGGTATATCTTTCAGCTTTTTGACAATCAATTTAGACCCGATCTTTCTATTAACTTGATCCATAAAAACGTCAAATTCATCCAACGCGATAATTCGAGATCTCATCGGTCTCCAAGTAGCTAACAACAGAGCCATCTGAGAGTATGATTTTTCACCACCAGAAAAAGTACTGACATCACGATATTTATCATCATTTGGAGTTAAAATCAGGATGCCCAGTTTTTTCTCTCTTTTATTGAAGTCTAAATGGCCAGCAAATTTTCTAATTCTCATAGATGATTTGAAGTCATTATCGGCCTCAAAGAACGTAATTTGTTGCGTCTTTTCCAAGTTGTGTTCTCTTAATTTTATCGATTTGGTTAATTTCTCAAGGACATTCTCGATAACCTTATATTTATTACTAGCATCTGCAAATTTCTTTTTCGCTTGATTATAATTACGTACTATCTGTTGTTGCGTCATACCCATCATTTTTTCAGCTTCGTGCAGTTTTGATTGTATTGACTTCAATTCATGTTTAATTTCTTCCTGATTATCAGGAAGATCTGAAGTTAATTCCTCTCTGGCACATACTTCCTTGGCGCTTATCTCCTGTTGGACAACACCTTCCTCTAAATCTTTTACATTAGCTTCTGTTCTTGGAATAACGTTTTCGTAATCCTTTCTTGAAAGATTCAAGTCTCTAATATGATCTTGGTACCTCAGGATCTTCTCCTTAGAGCGTTTAATAGATGACTTCTGTTCTTGTAAATCTTGTTCAGACAATGCAAGCTCCTTCTTCCTATAATTATATTGTTCTTGTAAAGGTTGTAATTCTTCCACCATAGACGCTAGTTTTTCTTGAATGTTAGCCTTAGATTCCTGATAGCTTTCGATTGCGTTTTGTTGATTACGCCTTTCTTCAATCTGGGTATTAAGTTTTCCGGTATCAACTTCTTTACTCAAATTAGTTTTAAGTTGAATCATCTTCTCATTATTCATTCTATATGATCTGTCATAATTTTTAACTTCATCGTTTATGCTGTCCAATTCAACCCTTTTATTATGAATTCTTTCCTGATAACGAGATTTAGAATCTCGTAATTCAGATTCATATTTCCTCATTATATTTTGTATATACGCAATATTATCTTCAGAAGACTCTCCCACTCTAAGTCTTACACGATCTTGATACTTCACTGAATCAATTCTCGTTCCACCAGTTAATTGATAACCATAATTATTGTTTTTTGTGGATAGTGCCATAGTTATATCGCCATGATTTGATGAAAGTAAGAAGTTTCTAGCTTCGTCCATGTTTTTTATAAGAGCCACCTTGTCAATTTTATTCATATCTGAAAAAACAACTGACAATTCTTTTATTTTAAATTCTAAAGCCTGAATAATTGTTGGATGCGTAGTCATGTTGTTTTGATTAGTGGACCTTATCAGAGAAAGTTTATAGGTTATAACGGGAAAATTTGATGTTCTGATCTTACAAGCTTGCATTATTTTTCTTAGCAAATCGTTATCTTTGTGGGTTGCAACTATAAATGAACTCAGAGTTGTTGTCAGATACCTTTGAATTGAAGGTGCCCATTCTTCAAATCCAGGTCTTAGAGAAACATAATTACCAAGAGGCCCTATCGGCGGAGTAGAGAACTCAGATTTTCTTCTCTCCAAAATACTTATTAAATGCTCCATATTATTATCAAAGTTTCTTAGAAAGGTAGATTTACCTTGTTTAGTGTCATTTATCTCTCTTTTCTTGTCATTTATCTGATTTTCTAGTGTTCTAATAGATGAATTTTTTTCAGAATTTAAATCACGTATTTCAGAATTTAAATCCTGTATATTTGTATTTAGAGAATCAATATTTTTACGAATTTCAGTATTCTCCACCTTCAGGTTTTCTAATTCTTTCAACATATTATCTCTATCTCCGCCTTGTTCCTGCTCTTGCTTATTTTGCAAGTCAGAAATACTCCTATCCAGTTGATTAATAAACTGTTGACATCTTTTAATGTTGGACATTATTTCATTCTCATTACTTTCTTCCTCTTCATAATGAGCTTTGAATTCACGAATCTTTTCATTAATCAACTGAAACGACTCTTCCTTTTCTTTGATAATAGATAGTCTATTTGGAATATCGGCTTCAGTACTCTCGATAACCTCCTTAAGATTATCAATTTGTTGCTGCCTGGAAATGATTTTGTCATTAATTTTTGAAAGTTCGTGTTCGTAATTATTAATATTATCTCGAAGTTTTTGAATATTTGATCTATTTTCATCCACGCTGAGCCACATTGCTTTACCGGTAAGTAATTTGAGTCTTTCGTTGAGGTTTGAGGTTTTTGATATTTGCTTTAAATCGTTCTTGGCCTTTTCATACTTTTTCTGTAAATCTCTCAGACTCTCTGTATGGAGTTCCATGACAGAAACTGATTCATTGTAAACAAATTTTGCTCTGTCAAGGTGTTCCTCAATTTGTTTTAGCAATGTACCTTTAACGAAGTGATTATATTTATCTGTAGGGGTACTAGCTGTTAAGAATGATCTTGCTGCATCTTGGCTGAGAAAACACATGGGGTTGCTAATGGGTATTGAAAAATAATCCAATATCTCTTGTAAATCCCTCTTCTTACTACTAATTTCAGTACCATTTTCTGATTTAAGACTAAATGAAGCTGCCGTATTCCGACTGATCGTTCTTTCAATAATTATTGTCTTTCCGTACTCTCTATCCTTCGGAATATAAGCTCCTATACCTTCATTACTGAGGTATATCGTAATTCTCGAGGAGTTACAACCAGCTGTGATTAAGTCCTTCAACGACGACCCTCTATTAGTGTCACTGGCCTTTGCACCAAGTCCAATAGTAATTGCTGTTAATATCGCACTCTTACCACTTCCGTTCTTACCTACAATAAAATTAAGACCAGGTCCTAGCTCGACATCAAAATTCCTATGGCACATGAAGTTTTTTAAGGATATCTTTCGAATAAAGCCAGGTGGTGGCAGAATTATATTATTATTAACCTCCCCCTCAGACTCAGGATTGACAACATTATACTGTGTCATAGGTGTGTAGACATGCCTTCTCACCTTCTTCCTACCGCTATTATCATCGATTTCAGTTTCAGCCTGATCCACAATTGTATCGACATCAAGAGGTCTCTTTTGTCGCAGTTCTGTCATTAACGATTGGCGCAAGTTCAGGAATGGGTCAAAATGGCCAAATAATACGCTATCGTGTTGCTACTCCCTTTTCATCAACAGTCTTTAATAACACCAGTTTATTTATTATGAAGAGAAAGCTCATCGCGTTGGTGTTCTCACTGTTGAAAAAACGAAAAAATATGTGACATTTGAGTCTTTAGACGAGTCCTCACAATACGAAAGTTAGTCCCAGCCTTACCAAGTAGATAACCAAGTGATTAGAAAGATAACCGAAGGTGGTACTGCCAGTATTATATTAACTGCAGCACTGCTAATAATGAGGTTACCGAATGGTACTGTACGACATTATGCGAGGCAACTTGGGCCTGGCAATAACATATCGAGGAAACTAATTGATATAGGAAATAAGTGGAAAAGTAAGACCTTATTAGGAATTCCTAATGAAGCAGAAGTACCATTTCAACCAGTTGAAGGAAAACCGGACAGAAATATATATTTACTAGCCATGTTTCCATACCCTTCTGGGATGCTACATATGGGCCATCTAAGGGTATATGTTATCAGTGACACTTTAAACAGATTTTATAAACAGAGAGGCTATAATGTTATACATCCAATTGGATGGGATGCTTTTGGATTACCAGCGGAGAATGCAGCTATTGAGAGGGGCACTGATCCTGCACAATGGACCAAAGAGAACATTAAAAATATGAAAGAACAGATGAAAGGTATGCTAGCTAATTTCGATTGGGATCGCGAACTTACAACATGTGATCCAGGTTACTATAAGTTCACGCAGTGGTTATTTCTTCAATTGTACAAGAACGGTTTAGCATACAGGAAAGACGCAGAAATCAATTGGGACCCTGTAGATATGACTGTCTTGGCTAATGAACAAGTTGATGCCAATGGAAGATCATGGAGATCTGGATCTCTAGTCGAAAAAAAAAAGTTAACTCAATGGTTTCTTGGAATAACAAAATTTGCCAAGCAATTAAAAACTGACTTAGATAAGCTAGAGGAATGGCCAAATAAGGTAAAGACTATGCAGAAAAACTGGATCGGATCTTCAACTGGTGCTGAAATTAAATTCAAGATTGCAGTGAAAAAAGGAGATAAATTTGCAGATATTGTTGTATTTACGACAAGAGCCGAAACATTATTTTCTGTCCAATACGTTGTATTGGCTTTAGATCATCCTATTGTAAAGCATTATGCCGCTGCGGATCAGAAACTAGAAGATTTCATTGACCAAGCTCATAATTTACCAGAAGACTCTAAAGAAGGTTATCTTTTACATGGTCTACATGTTATCAACCCAATCACTAATGAAAAAATCCCTGTTTTCACAGCTCCATATGTAATTAGTGGATATGGAAGTATTCCAGCGGCAGTTATGGGTTGTCCTGGTCATGATAAAAGGGATTTTGAGTTTTTCAAACTAAACATTGGGCCTGTTAATGAAATAAGAACATGCATGCGCGTCTCTAGCAACTCGATCGACCCTGAAAATGCTGTCCCAATAACGAGAACAGAGGGGGTTATGACCAATGGTTGTCACCAGTACTCAAATATGAATATAAAAGAGGCCAGGAAACTAATAATAGATGAACTTTCAAAAATTGATGTTGCTAAACATATTACTAGATATAGATTAAGGGATTGGCTAATCAGCAGGCAAAGATATTGGGGTACACCCATTCCTATAATCCACTGTCAGAATTGTGGGATAGTTCCGGTTCCAGAGGAACACCTACCAGTTACGTTGCCTTATGTTGAAGGTCTACATGATAAGGGAAATCCTTTAGCGACAATTAAAGAGTTTGTAGACGTCGAATGTCCCTCTTGTGGTAACCAAGCGAAAAGAGAAACAGACACTATGGACACGTTTATCGACAGTTCATGGTATTTTTTTAGGTATTTAGATCCAAAAAACAGCGAACTTCCTTGCTCTCCAGAAAAATCAAACATGTATATGCCTGTGGATATTTATATTGGTGGAGTAGAACATGCCATTTTACACTTATTGTACTCAAGATTTATAACGAAGTTTCTCTCTTCTATTGGTGCTTGGAATGGAAGCAGATATTCCAACGAACCGTTTAAACAATTAATAACGCAGGGTATGGTTCAAGGAAAAACATATGTTGACCCAGATTCTGGTAAATTTTTAAAACCAATTGAATTAAAGGCATTGGATGGTACTTCTGAGTTTGTAATCAAAGATACCCTAAAAAGGCCATTAATTAAGTACGAAAAAATGTCAAAATCCAAATACAATGGTGCTGATCCCAATGAATGTATTGAAGCTCATGGTCCTGATGCTACAAGAGCACACATATTGTTCCAAAGTCCAATCGCTGATGCATTGAGGTGGGATGAAGGAAAAATTATTGGTGTTGAAAGATGGCTAGAAAAGCTTACAAGGCTATGTTCTCGACTAATCTCTGAACATCCAACCGCATTTATATCTCAGGAAATAACTAAACTTAATAACGAGGAATGTGTCTTTCATAATGAAACGCAGCTACTTTTGACTTCCATTACAAATTCTTTTCAAAAAGATTTATCATTCAATACCTTGATATCAGATTATATGAAAATAACAACATTAATTGAAAATGCGTCTGCAAAAAACAACATTCGACCTGAATTAGTTGTGGGAAACATAAAAAAGATAATTTCTGCAATATACCCTGTAACGCCATCCATTAGTGAGGAGTTAGCGGATATGGTGAATAGAATTGACAAAAAATATAATGTCTATTCTTGGCCTACAATCGAACCAATCATCCAACCTGAATTAAAAGATATAAAAATATTCGTTAACGGGAAGATGAAGTTTATGTACTCAGCAGATAAGAATTTCACCAATTACGATGAGGTAAAAATCCTTCAAGAATTAAAGGCAACGGAAGATGGTCAGAAATTGATTCCTAACGGTGAAGTAAAGAGACTAATAAAAAAGAACGGTTTAATAAGCTTAATATTTTGAGATAGGCTACCCGTTTTTGTCTCAAATTTATAGACATGTTAGTTCCAACTCGAATAGTTAACCAAAATTGTAAATACCCCCGGTTAATTTTGATGTAAATTTCAAGACAAATATGTCGTTGTTATTGATGACATTAATATAAAGTTCATGTAGTTTCTATGTTTCTACTTTAAATTTGTTCGTTATGTATTGTCATTATATATTCTAGCTACCTGGCGTTAAACTCTTTATGAAGGTGTATAAAAACAAAGCTATATCACTATAACCTTCAATTCCAGCTACCGCTTTCAAAACCAACCGTTTTAGATCGTCAAATTCTTTAACTTCGGGGATCCATTTAACCTTATTATTGCCAGACGCAATAAATTTTTTGAAACCTGCTACCGTAAGTTCATAATGGTATCTGATTTTACAATCATGTTCAGTTTCAAGAATTCTTAATTGGGAATAAAATACAAAAGATGTAGCAGGAATTCCAATTAAACTGAAAACCGCCTTGTCCTTCTTGGAAATACTTGGTAAATAGATATTTTGGACAACTGATTTGATAAAAACAGTGGGAATGCCAAAAATAAAATCGCTGTTACTAATTTTGTTTCTCCATAAATAATTAGTCAAGTCAAGAAGAAATTGATTATGAACTCGAATAGATTCTTTTTTAGTTGCATATGTTGCTATCGTTCCCTTTGCTAATACCAAGTAACTACAAAGTGCATTCAACAGTATAGGATCATATTGCAAAACAATATTTCTCAATTTTTCAGGATTCATTAAAATATAAGGAATATGTTCATACAGCGAATTTGATTGGAATATTTTGTTTAAGACACTCATGTAATACATTGTACCAGCGATATCAAAAAATCTCATGGGATTTTCTGAGAGTCTATTTAATGATAAATTTCCTAACTTTGAAAAAAGTCTTATAATACCATCCTCAGTTGGATTTGCGCCTGATTGAATAAAATTAAAAATATCAAAAAAAAATCGAATCATAATAACTGGCACAATCTCGTAGTTTTTTTCATTTTTATTTTGTAAGCTGAGAGCTGTTGTAGTATACCTAAAGACCTGCTTTTGAACCACTTCCATTTTCTCGAAACTATTATAATTTAAGATAGGATTAAATCCGAAAATTAATTCGAAGAAATTTTTATTCCTTCTTATATTTTCATAATTAAAATGAGAATCTAACAACATTGAGACCATCTTCGATTCCAGGATAGAAAATAAACGAAATCGAGACAATAATATTATGGTATCTGTTTCATTATATTCCGAGGATTGAAATACAAAATCAACATGTAATTTCATTATATCGCTAAGAACTTCTTGGTATTGTTCCATTTTTGAATCTCCAATAATTCTTATTAAGCCTGGCACATTTAAAGGTTTATTGATATCCTGAAATTCAGTAAGTAAGTGTTTGACTTTCATGTTATTGGAGTTCCAATTCTTAACTAACTCTTGAGTAGAAATACCACCTAAATTATGATCACATTGGTTTACAAATTTGTTACTTGTGAATGGGTAAGCCTTCTCAAGATCGTCGGATGATGACAATTGTTTGCTTAGATTTTTAACTAACAATAATAAATGTTCATTGCTGTAAATGTCTGGAGCCGTGGTGATGAGTATGGCACTTAATTGTCTAAAGAATTTTGTTTGTAGTTTTATATTTTGAAACGGTTGTAGTTTTTTAGCTGGTGCATTTAATTCATTAATTGCTTCAGAAATTAGTCGTGAATAGCCTTTAAGAGCCTGAAATTTTTTCAGGATCATAGTTGCATATATTACACCATCTTTATAACTAGACTTAAGCCCAACCTTTTTAATAACCTGTATTTTCCAGTCTTTAACATCATAAGATCTTGAGTTCCAAATAATGATATAAGTCAACCACTTTTGTAAGTGGCCATACTGCCATAAATGAATCCATATGGCATTGTCAATTTTTACCTCATCGCCAACAATGAAATACACTTTTACTAACCATTCGCAAAGTGCCTCTTGTAATCCAATGTTAAGCGTAATTTGATAAGGAGTGTATATCGTAGGTACTCCCAAATTATTTATTACTGTAGCTATTACGGGTCTCTGAATATATTCACAAGGGAATAAACAATTTTTGATAATGTATAATTTCGTTTCATTGGTAATGATACTTGTTATACATAAAAACTTTATTAACTTTTGTAGTTGAATATTATTCAGACCGAATTGTGCGGTCTGCTTATAAAGCACATCAAGCTGTAACTTTATGTATGCCGGAGAAACAGGATCATCAACATTTATTAAGTTATTGATAACTGTGCCAATCAATGGCTCCATAACAGACGATTCACAGGGAATGGAACAGACAATCCAGTGTTATATATATTAACTGTTCGATCTTTCAATATTTTGTAACAAGACCTTGTTGTACTTGCACATCTTTTTTTGTTTACATTTCTTTTTTTCCATGCTCATCGCGTTCGGATTATCCGGCCTCTAACGAATGCCAAATTACGGGTTGTTTTACTTAACTTCCAAATTATAGATATATATTTAATAATGTTAACAAGTTTAAGTTGAACTGTATTATATATTGAATGATAAAAAAAAACTCATAAAATAGAGCAGTTCCCATGAGTGATTAGTAGATGGCGGGGAGAGAAAGCGGAATTAAATTAAAGTTTTTTTTTCAGCCTTCTTTCAGTATTGACTTTATCCCTATTTATTTTTGTCCCATATTCTGGAAATATAAATATTTATATATAATTGTATTGGATGTGTAAAAGACATTAGCCAGTCCATGTAATAAACATGGTCATCTCGAGAAAGAAAACTGCAGATAATGAAATTTAGAGCCTCGTTCGCATTTAAATCTTAAGTTCGCCTCTGATATCATAAGCCGATCTTGATCTAATATATGGGTCCAATGTGATATAATTGTTGTCAATTTTTTCTGTTGTTAAAGCTCTTTCGTGTCTTATCTTGTCGTGCTTTTCTTTATCCGCGGGATCTGTTTCAATCCACTCGGCAGTACGTTTCAGGAACTCCTGGATCAGTGTTTGTCTTTCTTCTAGAAATTTATCACGGGTAGCTGTATCTTTCATCAATTCGTCTTTGCTACCGTCGGGCATATCATATTTTTCAAGGTTTAATTTTAGACCACCTCCTAGATATTCAGGAATTTGATCCTTAGCCATATATTTAGACAATTCATCTACATTCTTTGTAAATATAATCTTCGATGCGACAACTGGATCCAGCCAATTCTTAACAATATTCCAAATAGGAGAGAAGATCCAAGGCGCCTTATGAATGAACAAATGACCCAATGATTCTGGATAATGGGCTTCAAAACAAGTAATCAAAAACTTTACTGGGGTATAGTCCATATTTGACAGGGAGAACCCTGTTAGATCAAAAAGAATACCTGCCTGCTTCAGATGCGGTGGTTTGAGAAACAATTTAGATTGCTCAATGACCATTAGTGCATATTTTTCCAATTCTTCTTCTGTTTGGTCGCTAGAGTAATGAATTTTAGGCCTTACCAAGATGATAGGTCTACCTTCCAAATCCTTACCAGCAATTATAGCCTTTTGCATTTCTAAATTCTTTACCACGCCTTTAACGTTATTCTTCACCATTGCCACCTCACCACCGTCAATGATTCCATTTATATCGTAGTCACCAGATGCCCTCCATTTGATATCTTTGGCCAGCATGTGGAGTGTCTTATCCATTTCCCACTTTCTCGCCATTAAGAACCTAACTATTAGTGAGTCTGGGGGTTCAATTCTCAAACCTTCCCAGAATTCGTTGTAAGATGCTTTCGGTTCCAATTTGAGTTTCTTAAATTCTGGATGTATCTTCCCCTTCTTATATGACGTATCGGAGTGACGGGCATGATGGATCCCATGCTCTGATTCATTCATTGGATCCGAATTAACCTCAGTTGTCGGGGCAGACTTACGGCTTGAAAACCAACCTTTCTTTTTCACTTTACTAGAATTGGACCCAGTAGTTTCCAAATTAGAAACACCATTAGTTAACTCATTAATCTCTTGGTGTATAATGTCTTCAAAAACAATGCTTCCATCCACTGGTATATCCCAAAGATGCAGTAAATAAACCCAGACTTGTTTCAGCAGGCGTTCCTGATCAGGAGGCAAGATCACCTCTCTCTCTAAAGGAGGTATACTAGATCTCCAAGACTTTTCGGTCCTATGGCTTTTGACACTCGCAGCAGTATCGGTTGTCATTTTTTTAACCCTTTTTTTTTCCTTCACTTTTTTGTCTTTTAAAATCAATCCTTTATACTTCTATATTCTCTTGAGATAGCTTCTTCAGTGCGTTACTGTAAACCATTAAATACAAATTCCCTTTCCAGTTCCACCCCTCCAGTCTCCAATTCATATTGGCTTGGAGATTTCACAAGCCCAGTTTCCTGTTGCTTATCGCTAAACGAATTGTCCGAATTCCAATAACAAAAAAGCAATGAGCGAGTGAAAAATCACGTGCAACATTGAACAAATACGAAACTGTAATATAAAGTAAATAAATATATATTTAAGCCCAGAACTAAACGTTACAATTCATGGTTAGCTATTTGTATCGATGTATGAATGTGGTCGATAAAATTTTTGTGGATGCAATAATACGGCTGTTTAATATGTATAATCATGGCATTGTTATTAGTTGGCTGAGATAAAAACAAAAGAAAATAGATTAAAAAATTACATAAAATAATTAAATGCACCTCTCTTACATGATAATTGCCTCTGTTGGAACATTTGCGGAGATAGATTTGTGTGGCAGGACCTTACCGCCGTTAACGTAAACTTCGTCTTTGACCTCAACATCGCGACCTAGCACGGTGCAGCCCTCGAGACGGCACCATCTGCCCACGGTAGAGTCCCAACCTAGTATAGAGTCCTTGATCAAGGAATTGTCCTTTACTACCACGTTCTTCAATAGTACAGATCTTACGATTCTTACACCCGACCCGACGACACAGTTTGGTCCTATGACTACATCGGGGCCGATCTTGGCATCTGGAGAGATCTTAGCAGTGGGGTCAATGATGGCGTTACTGACAATGTTTTCGCCGGTGGTCAACTTTTCCGGAGCTCTTCTTGCAAGGGATTGCAAGTACAGCCCTGTTCCAGCCAGGAAGTCCTTAGGTTGACCGACGTCCATCCAGAAACCTTCCAGGTCGTAGGTATACAGTTGTTTTTCTTGCACGAGCTTTGGAAAAGTTTCGGTCTCGATGGAGGTTGGCTTCATCTCGATCAAGTCGATGACCTCTGGGTTCAGAATGTACAAACCGGCGTTGATCCTGTTACCCACGAACTCCTTTGGCTTTTCGACGAACCTGTCGATCAGGTTTGGCGTACCGATGTCGTGGACAATAACACCGTACTTGGATGGCTCGTCGACCTTCGTGGCGACAATGGTCCCTTTACCGCCGTGGGCCTTGTGGTAGGCGGCCAGGTCTTTGAAAGGGTACTCGCATATGACGTCCGAGTTCAAAACGAAGAAGGGAGAGTTGTCCTTCTTGAGGATCTTCTCAGCGAGCTTCAAAGGACCCGCGGTCCCCAGGGGCTCTGTCTCCACGGAAAAAGTGATATTCACACCGTACTCCTTCTCGTACTTCTTCAACGTCTCGACCATGACCTCGGGCCTGTAGTTCACGGCAAGTACGATATCGGTGACACCCGCCTCGGC
The DNA here is from genome assembly GCA_001039675.1 of Nakaseomyces delphensis CBS 2170. Classification (NCBI taxonomy): domain Eukaryota; kingdom Fungi; phylum Ascomycota; class Saccharomycetes; order Saccharomycetales; family Saccharomycetaceae; genus Nakaseomyces; species Nakaseomyces delphensis. The sequence continues at coordinate 105,976 of CAPT01000057.1, forward strand.
CAGCGCCTCTATCTGGTGCAGGATCATAGGCCGGTTACTGAACTCAACCAACGGTTTTGGCACAGACAAGGTCAAAGGTCTCAATCTAGTACCGTAACCACCAACCAAAATTAAACCTTTCATCTTGCTTTTAAGAAGTACTACTGTAATATATTTTTTTCCTGCTCAAGGTTATGCTTTCGTTAGCTCTACTCTCTCTCTCTCTACAAGATAAGATACCATGTTATATATATATATGTAAGAGGTCCAGGATAAGGACCCAGCAAGACATACAAGAGTGCTGCACTAGTGCTGCACTATCGTGGCCGTTTTTTTCTTTTTCCAACTGCTTTCACCTATCCAGCGGATACAGACTAAAAGTGATTGCTTGTTGTCGACCAAGTGGCTTTTTCTGTTGTTGGATAAGTAAACAAAATTGAACAAATAATAACTTGGGAACAATGGGCGAAAACGCGGCTTGTGCGTGGGTTTTCTGCGGGAATGGTGGGACCTGCATTTCCCAAAGGCAAATAAATAAAAAGACTATTTTTTGTTTGTACGTGCATTTCTCTGCCGTTGTGTGCCGTAATGGGGGGGGGCCCTGAAAGAGAGATAAACATAAACAAAACAAGCCGACGTGTTTTTCCCTGCATCTCATTCTGAGAACAGCTCTCGTTGACGTGGCCGCGTGTTCTTTCGTTATTTGTTTTTTGTCGGCGGTGGTGGGGGCTGCGCGCGGGGGGGCCTGGACCCCTGAAAGGACATGGTGGGCTGTTTCTATTTTTAGAAATTACGTGTATCATGATGTGCATGTGAGGGTTCGTCGTTGGGGAGACATTGTCACTTCTCGTCAAACAGTATATGCGATTATGTATATTACTGTAATATTGTTTTTACTGATTTTAGTTTCTGTTTATGTGTGGGAGATTTTGATATAGTCTCTCTTGGTTTATTGATACATATGTATATATAAGGACAAAATAGGGTGGAGAGGTCTTGCGGGGTGTATATATAAATATAAAAAAAAAAACTGACGTTGTTTTTGTTTATATTACATCATATCGCCGAAACCATCGACCAGTTGTTTGGTGAAACCACCTTCCTTGGCAGCAGCCTCGTAGTAACCGTAGATGGTAGTAGTAGCCAAAAGGATGGAGGCGCCGGCACCCAAAGTACCTAGCAGGTCGGAACCGACGGACAAGGCACCGATACAAGCACCGCCGAAGGCAGCGGCGGTAGGGATGATCTTCTTCAGTTCCTTGTACACGGATGTTTCCCTCTTACCGCTGATAACCATACCTTGGTCCTTGAACTGCTTGGCGACGTCCTTTGGAGAGGTACCCGAGATCTCGATCCATGTCTTGGAGAATAGGGCGCAGGTACCGACCACGAACGCGGTGTAGACCACTGTTCTAACTGGGTCGAGGAGGGCCATCTTGACGGAGCCGATTGGCTGTAGGTAGTAGGACAGTCCGCCCAGTGGCACTTGCTGGCCGCCGAACTGCGCGTTGACACCCCACTTACCTAGGAGCCCGACCACTGGGTTGGATGGGAATTTCTGGTAGAGGATCTGGGAGATCAAGAAGATGTTTGAGGACAGGGCGCTTTGCAGCATGATTGGGGTGTTGGAGGTGTAGAACAGCTTGATTGGGTAGATGCCCATCTGGCCTCTGACTCTTGTGGACTTGATGGGCAATTCGTAACGGAAACCTTGCAAGTAGAGAACGAACAAGAAGACGAAGACGGTGGAGATGACCTGGAACATGTTTGGCAGGTTCTCTCTGTAGAAGGCCTCGACGAGTGCTCTCTTCTTGTCCTTTCTGACAGCGAGCAAGTGGAAGAACGCGATGACCGCGCCTTCGAACTCTTTGCCGCGGCCGTTGTCGACTGTAGTTGGCGCGAAGGCCTTCCAGAAGATGGACTCGGCGATGTTGGTGGCGGTGAACAAGGAGATACCGGAGCCGAGCCCGTAGCCCTTGGCCAAGAGCTCATCGAGCAGCAAAACGATGAAGGAGGCGAACATCAATTGGAAGATCAGCAGCATGCAGATGGCGATACCGAGCTCGGAGGGTGGGCCGTAGTTTCCGGTCATGACGACGACGAGGGCCTGGCCAAAAGTAAGCACGATGGCGCAGACCTTCTGGGCGATCTGGTACAGCTCGCGGTCCTCCTTGTTGTCCATGGAGACCTGCAGCAGCTGGGTGCCCTGCAGGAACTGGAAGATCATGGAGGAGGTGATAATGGGGGAGACACCCAGCTCCATCAGCGTGCCCCTGTTCGAGGCCAGCATGGCTCTGAGCCAGTAGAGCGGGTCGGAGGTCTCTGCGGAGACGATACCATACAAGGGGATCTGGCTCATCACCAGGAAGATCAACAGCGAGACACCGGTCCATATCAACTTCTGGTTGTAAGGCACTTTGCGTTCCGGAGCGATAACCTCAGGCAGAAACGCCTCGAACGGCTTGAACAAATCCAATATACGGTCAGACATACTTTTTTTACTTCAAGTTATTTCAGCCAATTGAGAGGTTGTATTAAATTATATAATATTTTTAACATTTAACATACAATATAATAATCATTATATATTAAATCACGTCACGTCGTTCCCTTTGGAAAGAATTTTTTCTTGTTGTTGTTGCAATTTGACAAAAGGAATTGAAATGAAGAAAAAAGAGAACACCGCACCATAAACAAGAAAATTAACGTGTTCAGAGATAAAGACAAAAAAAAAGGGCTCTCTTCTTCCGTCGAGTAACTATTTCTTTTTTTTCGCAAAATTTTTCTTTCTTTGGCGCTGGACCAAAAAAAAAAATCAATAATAATAAACAAAAAACCTGGTCATGGCTTACGGACTTGCATGTGATGCTACACTGATCACGTGTATGTTCGTATAATATGTATATCACGTGTATGTTCGTTTAAATGTGCACATCACGTGTAGTGACGTAGACAATGTGCAAACGGAAGGGGCTGTAGCTGTCCCCTTCCTTTCCCCCCGCGAACTTTTTTTTTCGGCATCGGGGGACGGTGTGTGTTGTGTGAGGGGGCGTTCCCGCGCGCGCTGCTGTTGCTGTTGCAATCTTTTCTTTCTTTTATTGTGTGGTTCTCTTGCCGTAGTTGTGGCCCTTGGTGCCCTGGTTGTCCTCCCCGTAATATCGGAATTTCACTAATAAAGGTGTTTTATCAAATAGAATAAAGAGTATCACGCCCGGGCCAATGGAAACAAAGGGTTCTGGATGCTGAATGTTGAATGCTAGATGCTGTACCGGATGCTGTACCCGTGTACCTGTACCCGTGCACCTCTGTACCTTATAATTGTTATGAAATGATATATAATACAATGTAATACTATGTAACAATGATCTATATATGTCCATTTTTTCTCAATAACGCTAACAAGGTAAAGTAACAAAGTAAAATAGAATAATGCCGGTAAGTTCTGTTGCGTCTTCGGCTAATGCGCAGAGAAGAGCCTCGATGGAGGATTTCGATACAGATATCATCACCCTGCCTCGTTTCATTGTGGAGAGGCAGAAGACCGTCAAGACCGCCCGCGGGGACTTCAGTCTGGTGCTTAATGCCCTCGGGTTCGCGTTCAAGTTCATCTCGCAGACGATCAGGCGTGCGGAGCTGGTGAACCTGATCGGGCTCGCCGGTGCGTCAAACTCCACCGGCGACGAGCAGAAGAAGCTGGACGTCCTCGGCGACGAGATCTTCATCAACGCTATGCAAGGGTGCGGGTTCATCAAGATCCTGGTGTCCGAGGAGCAGGATGACCTGATCGTGTTCCCCACGGAGACCGGCACATACGCCGTGTGCTGCGACCCGATCGACGGGTCCTCCAACCTGGACGCAGGTGTCTCCGTCGGCACTATCGTCTCCATCTTCAAGCTGAGACCCGGTTCCACAGGCACTAAGGAGGATGTGTTAAGAAACGGTGACGACATGGTCGCCGCCTGCTACGCCATGTACGGTGCCTCCACGCACTTGATGCTGACCATGGGCAACGGTGTCGATGGCTTCACCTTGGACACCAACCTCGGCGAGTTCATCCTGACACAGCCAAACATTAGAATCCCGGACTTCAGAGCCATCTACTCCGTGAACGAGGGTAACAGGAAGTACTGGGACCACAAGATCAGCTCCTTCATTGAGTCGTTGAAAGAGGGCCAAGAGTCAAACAAGGGCAAGCCCTACTCCCTGCGCTACATCGGTGCCATGGTCGCCGATGTGCACAGAACGTTCCTGTATGGTGGCTTGTTCAGTTACCCCGGGGACAAATTGAAGCCAGACGGCAAATTGCGTCTGCTGTACGAGGCATTCCCAATGGCCTTCCTAGTGGAACAAGCAGGTGGTAAAGCCGTCAATGATAACGGTGAACGTATCTTGGACTTGAAGCCAAGTCACATTCATGACAAGACCTCTATTTGGTTAGGTTCTGCCGGTGAAGTTAACAAATTTTTGGAACACATTGGAAAGCAATAAATATTCAACGTCATTTTAGAAAAAAATAACAATAACATAAAATAAAAATGAAACTTTTGGATCCGGAACCTTCTTTTTTTTTAGTATATCACTTTAAATTGTTTTATTTTATTTTCTTAAACCATTATTTTGTATCTCAAGGCATTTTCAAAATACTATTCTACTACCGCAATAGCAAAAAAGAAAAGAAATAAAATAAAATAAATAAACTTGCTCTTTCTTAGTTATTTTTTTATTATTATTATTGTTTATAATAATTCACCTATATTTCAACCGTACATGTCCATGAGTTTACTCTTTATCTCTTCAGATTGAGGTGTACCTTTATATTTTTTAGCTTTCTTCTTGGCAAGCTTTTGTAACCGCTTTTTATTTTTTTGTTCTTGTCTTTTCTGTTCATTCAATTCTTCTTGTTTCATTAGATCCTCAGATTTCTTCAATTGTTCAAGTTTTGTTGGATTCGCAACAAGGACATGGTTTACTTTCTCTTGATCTTGCAATTCGTCTCTTATACCCCGCCTCTTAGCGGTCTCTCTAGCGAATTTGTTCAGCTCAGCCATTTCCTTGCCTTCTCCCGTTACGTGTCTCAGAAACATCTTTGAATGTTCATCGATGGTACCCAACTGCGTTGACTTATACAATCGAGATTTAGGGTCATAGTTAATGGTCTCCGATCTGATATCTTCTAAATAGGCAGCTTTATCTTCCCTTAACCTGACTGATGAACCTTTGACACTTTGTTGTAAGTCCCGCTTCGTGAGTCCCAGTTTGCACAGTTCAATCTCTTCATCGGTATCGAGATCCAATTTGTCGTCCTCCCCATTTAGGTTTGAGTCTTGGCTCTCTTGCCAGTTTTTTACTACCTCGTCGTATTCTTTACCTTCATAGCCATACCACCTGTCATTGCGAGAATCCCAGTTCTTCCGATCATCTCTTCGACGTTTCAGCCTGGGCTGTCCATCTCCTGTAACGGCCTCGTACACATCGTTTATACCCTGTCCCGCCTCTGGTTCTTCGTTATCATTAATGTTCAAAGTGTTCCCTTTCTTATGCTGCCTGTGGTGCTGTAAGTAATCCTCATCGGTATTGGCCTCAGCTTCACCGCGTTTAGTGCCAGAATCTTTATAGTACCAGGGCTGTGCCTTGATATACTGCGGTATGTGCTCATTCTCGTTTTTCTTACTCATTTTAAACAAGGTTTATTACTTCCGGTATTAGGTGTCGGAGTGAAACACCGTATTTGTAGATCTCATCGCATGCATTTTAAGAAATGAATATATGTTTAAAAAAATATATATATTTAAAAAGATTAAAAAATTAGAAAAAGAAAAGAAAAGGAAAGGAAAACGCCAAACGACACAACACCAAAGGGTGAAACGAATAACAAATGGAGGTGTTGAAACATTGCAGGGTCTACCCGCTTTCGAATTACTGTGCAGTGGAGGGGCGCCATTTCATCGACCCGCAAAACAACAAGGCGAGACACGTCCACCTTGTAGAACACAACTTCAAGCTCACAGACGCCAAGATCCAACTGCTAGAGAGGAACATGGGGGACGGTATCATAATAATTGTGGATGTCATATCGTGCTGGAAGCGATACTGTAAGGGCAAAGCCAGGACATGCTACATGAATAGCGCCTCCACGTTGCACCTCGAGGGCGTGATCAATTTCCTCAGCCAGCTGATAGAATATCCACAGGAGGCATTGAAGAGGTGTCAGGACACAGACGTGGACGTCACATCGATGACGATCCAGGGGATCGTCATCGACAACTTATCGTATTACCAGACCCCCAGCACCTCGCTCCGCGACTTCAACATACTGTACAAGCTGCTCAAGACGCTGCGCACCACCTACGGCTGCTGGTCCCTGACTACAAGCTACGGCCTCGAGTACTACAACGGCGTAGAAGCCCTCACCGCCGCGTCCTACAACTCAGGCACAAGCTATACGAAAATCCCCCAGTCGTACATCAAGGAAATGGACACAGTAATCGTGCGCGACACACCAACATCTATGCACATCCAGGTGTAATAAAAATACCAGTTTCTGCTTCCACATCTTGTTGTTGTTGTTGTTGTTGTTGTTAATAGTCATTCACTAGAGTCCATCCAGGTCACATGGCCCCCACGCGAAAGAGAGTAAGCAGAAAAAGAGGCGGAGACCCAAAAAGCCCTCCGCCAGTGAAATCCCCGCACAAAAGCCGTTCCCCCCACCATAAAAGACTTTTTTCGCTGCTGCTTCCAAAGCACAACACAACGCAACGGACACAACAGAACAAACGGACACAACGTAAACTACACGACAATAACGACACAAGACACCGGACACAAGACAAACTGCTAGGACTTCTGTCTTGCAGTCACAAGGAGAACGACAAGGAGAGGACAAGAACTACAGGACCCACCTTTATTTTGAATAAGGCAACCAGTAGATTCATATTAATAATGAAAAAAAAAAAAAAAAAAAAAAAAAAAGAAAGTTGAAAATAAAAATGGGGGGAGACATGGTTGATTTGCCCTACAACAACTCTTTATTCTTTCCCGCAGATCATCCTGTACCAGGGCTTTGACCCAGGGCAAGCTTCTCAAAAGAAACTCTGGAAAATAATATCAACATAAGATAAAATAAAATAAAATAAAATTAAAAAAAATAATACATTGTTTTTTTTTTTTCTTTGGATTCTGTGTTGTGTACTCATCAAATACCCCAAGGATGACTGATAATGTTTGCACAGATGAGGACAAACCCAAGCATGTGACACTTCCGCCTATCTCATCCTTTGATAACTTGATAAAAGCTGCGGAGAGGAAGTATATGGGGGAGGACCCCATGAGGAGTAAAGATAGTTTTAATTTCGGGAGTTTGGGGGCTAATAGGAATAACTCGGGTATCCTGACGTATCAGTTTCTGTCGGTGTCGCCGTTTGTGCCACCGTCGCGGATTCAGAGCAAAGTGGACCTGGGTGACCGCACACAGCAACTGAACTCTCCGTCGTCCTCAGCAGAAAACTATACCAAGGGCAGCATCACCGCCACCACCACCACCATTAGGAATGGCGATACAGTGGTGGATAGCCCGGTGGATCCTCTCGATAATGGGATGAAGACCCAAGCCGTTCCGTTTTTGAAGCCTACTTGGAGTTCTCTGAATGATTCGGAGCCGAGTTCTTCTCAGTCTTCGGCAAACGTTTCTTCCAATATAACGAGATCAAACTCCGAGGCGTTTCTGTCGGGAGCCGCTGCCATAGATATGAACGGGATAGCTTTTAACAGAACTGGCAACAACGCCATCCTCCTCCCTCGTCATTCTGTCCCGGCGAATGGTATTACCCTGGGGAAAAGTCCGACTTCGACGTTCCCACTTATAGGTGGTCAAGCGTCAAGCAACGTCTCCCTGGGACAATTATACCCCACACTTACCCCTACTTCACCTGAGCTTATGGACAACCATCAACAGAATGTGAAGCATGCCTCGATCTCGTACTTCAGTGGCGACGCAAAGGAAAACACAACAGGTGCAGAACAACGCAGGAAAAGTGAGACTCCCGGAAGAGTTACTAAGAAAAGAAAACGGAGAGAATGTCCTGTTTGCCATGGGTTTTTTGCGAATCTGACTACACACAAAGCAACTCACCTGGAACCAGATGATAAACCCTTCATGTGCCCAGTTTGTAAGAGAGGGTTTGTGAGGCAAAATGATTTGATAAGACACCAGAAGATGCACTGGAAGGATAAGTTGTTAGTCTCGCCGAAAGATTCTCCGCATAATAATCCTACAAGTAGTGGGGACGCAAATATTTCTGAGAAAGAACACTTAAAATCCCTCCATTGTATGAAAGGGACCTATGAGTGCCCGTATAATACGACTTTGATAGATCTTGATTTGGAACTTTATCCTTACAAAGACAGGAACCTACCTTTTGAACCAATGAAGTGTCATAGAACAGGCGTGTTCTCACGGTGTGATACATTCAAAAATCATCTGAAAGCTTTACATTTCGAGTACCCAGTAGGCACAAAAAGAAGTGAGAGAAAGCATGTACCTGGCAAATGCAAGCATTGCGGACATGGTTTTAATAACGTTGAGGATTGGTTCAACAACCACGTTGGGAAAGAATGCGGATACAGCTATCATGAATCACAATAAAACCCTAAAATAATAAATCCAGAATTGATACTCATAGAATGAGAGGGGAAAACTTGTGAAAAAATTTAGTTATTCTTGAATTAACTTCAATTTTCTTAGAATCCACCCAGTATTCGTACCATTTTGTCTGGTAATATATATATAAATTTACGACTTTTACGAAACAAATACAATTACTAATTTTAATGAAGACAACAGAAGTTCAAACTTATTTTTTTTATTTAATTTTTAGTGTTTTTATTTTGTTTTTTTATTATTTAAATAAAGCTAAGACTTCTATTTTCTTATTAATCGTCAGCATATCATTACAACAAAAATAATTGAAGGAAAACGACTAAAAATTGTTAAAAATTGAGTTATTTCTCAATTTGTGACCGAACTGAATTCTCTAGACACTCTCATGAATCTTCCATTTTTTTTACCAACAAACATGTATATATATAGGGGAATAGTACTAGTAATATCCCAAGTTATTTCATTGATATTTAGTACAAATGAGTGGTATTGGTCGGCTATAGAAAAAAATAAATACATAACTTTAATACTAGAGCATGGTTAATATTGTGTTATTTTAGCAGCATCGTGTAATAAATACGGTTTAGTAGAAATAAAAAAAATTATTTTATCTGATATGCTAGTAATTATTATATAGTTCCTTAAATATGGTTACCACTACTTGAATTATTTTTTCAGTTCTGGTTCCGAGTTTATTATGCACTTAGGAATTACCTAACTACAAATAAAAGAATAACATGTTATTTTCCAAATAACAGAATCAATATAAAATTTTCATGAGAAAAATGTGCTTGAGGAAATAGCTTGAATTATCCTTTAAAATAGATGTTTGCCAATGAATGTAAAAAGATAAAAAAAAAAAAAATAGGGCTCGAAATAAATGCATTAGTTGGAGAATTTATTGGGTTAAGTACCTCTGGAAAGTATTTATTACCAAGGAGTGTGGTATGAAAAGATAGAAGGTAAAAAACTTCTTGATTTCCTTCTTTCTTTTTAGGTATCCCTCGTATGTTTGTTACGGATTGTATTGATATGATGAGTTAGGTAGTAACGAAAAGTGGTGACGATATGAGCAGAGAAAGAATATTGACTAAAGGGATTCTGAAAACTTTTTTAGAATACCAAAGTTTTTAATGCACCTCTCCTACTTGTTGTTGTTGCAAAAATGCATTTTTTCTCTCATGTCTTCCTTTTTTCATGACTTGCTTCAATGAGGTGTTATCCAACGGGTCAAGTAGTTCAAATGAACACATTAATCCATTATTAACAATCATAACAGCTCCCCAATTATTGAACTCCCCACAATAATTTGGTGCTGAAAAGACGGTCACAAGTTTCCTGTCATTGAAAAATTCATAGCCATCTTCAACTACCATATGTGCACGACAAATCAGATCGAAGTCAAATTTTTCAAGGAATTTGTTAATTGCTAATTTATTGTAACAGTAACTAACACCTCTTTCGTTATCTTCCCATTCATGAGGTGAATCTATAGGATCAGACCACAGCAAATCATTGACCAAGCCATAATCGGGGACATCAGTGGGTCTAGTGACATTTCTAATCTCATCTATTGAGTTTAAGGATGGTGATAAACCACCGTGAACGCAGAATATTTTCCCTGCAACTATAGCAGCGAGCGGTAGTGCATTAAAGGTATCGATGAAAGTCTTCCAAATCTTGATGCTTGTTCTCCGTTTACATTCATCGTAGAAGCCGTATACTCTCGTTACATTAGCACATTCGTGATTGCCTCTTAAAAGAAAAAAGTTTTCTGGGTATTTAATTTTGTAACAAAGTAATAGTAATATGGTTTCTAAAGAATGTTTCCCTCTATCTACGTAATCTCCCATGAATAAGTAGTTTGATGCTGGTGGGAAGCCACACTTTGTGAACAGTCTTAGCAGGTCCGAGAATTGGCCATGGATATCACCAGCAATTTTCACTGGTGCAGAGAGTTCCAGCAGAGGAGGTTGTGACATCAAGATTTCCCTTGCTTGAATACAAATTTGTATGATTTCTGAGTTCTTCAAACAGAAGCTTTTACTCTTCTTCCCTGAATAACCTGCATCTATCAATTTCTGAATTGCTTCTTCTATGTTTATTATTTTCCTCTTCTTGCCGTTGACCAAAACGTATTGGTCTTCATTTATAACGTCGGGAGTTCCTTTATCTTCCACAGTATCCTTTCCACTTTCTCCAACAAAAGCCTCGTTTAACTTGGTAGGGTATACATCCAACAATTTTTTGTTCAGGTGCACGTTAGACCCAGAGCTATGGTCGTGTTTATGGAGGTGTAGATGCAAGTGGTGGCCATACTTCATGTTCTCGGTTGGACTTGCCGTAATGTCTTCTTCTACAGCGGTACTGGAAGACATACGATTGGCTTCGCGCATTGACGAGTACGGAGCATTTGTTTTGTTTGAATTTATGACTGCATCTGCTTTGTACGAGAAGTAATCGTCAGTAAGATTACCGCTCCCGGGCGAATTGATTGGAGTATTAAATGCGGTGGTATCACCAGAACCACCCGGACTGGGCTGCGATAACTGTGAAGGACGTACAAGGAGCCTAGAATCGCTGTCGTGCTGATGCAACACCGGTCTCTCATTAGCCTTCAGGATCGAAGAATGAGGCATTGAGCGCGGTATGCTCGAGATACTATGACTCTTTTTAAATAGCGGCCTCCCCGTTTTGCTCGTATTATAAGAAACAGTATGTACATAGCCATGCTGCGGTTGGCTCTCATCTGGCGCAACCTTTGATCCAGTATTACCCATACTTCTGTTCTCTCTCACTCCTTCTCTTTTCTAATCTAAAACTGTAGGACTTTGCGCCCCCAAATACCTCCACACCCTTTGATCAAAGCATACACTTGTGCCCTTTTATAGATTGGGTATATGGATGGACATTGATGATCTAATACCGTTTGGCGATGAGTGCTAGTATTAGCAGCGGGGGAGTGAGGGGGTGGAGGGAAGCAAAAGACCAGGGACGGAGTATGGAACAGAGAAACTACCGCACAAACGAACAGTAAATCATAATATATTTTTGTTTCTTTTCTTTTTTTCTTCCCCTTAAACCTGCATCTGCTGCGCCTGTTTCTGTGGAAGTCTCGAGGCAGGAAGATGTAAAATTTAGAGTATGCGAAGAAACGGCCGCAGAAAGGTGGACCCTTTTTTTTTTAATTCTTCGAGTGATGCGGACGGAAACTTTGCTAATTTTAGCAGCTAAATTTGTTCATAGTTAATAAAAATAGCAGCTGCAATAAGGTCATTCATTGTTGTTGTTTTTTCGCGTAGTTCTTTGGTCCTGACTTCTGATTTTGACTTTGACTTGATCTGGTCTTCTATCTGAACATTGTTCCTGACGCATTGCCCTGGGTTCTCCACACGGCCGCCGGAACCGTATCGCTCTGCAGTCTGTGCAGTCTCCACGCCTCGCGGATGTGTTCGGGTAGTAGAGGAGACTGTGTGTACTTCTCTACACTTACGTCGAGGTCGTTGAATTGCTTCACTAGGGAGTTGTATCTGGTGATGAGCTTCTGTTTGATCTCAGAGGTGTTTTCTGTTGAGCGTAGCAAAGCGTTGCCCGCTTTGACCTGGTCCATTTTGGCGTCCTCGTCGTCGAAATATGGGTCCTCTTCCTCTTCGTCAACGCTGGACTCGGCAACGTTACTGTTGCCCGCGTAGTTGAGCTCCTCCTCGTGGTTCGAGACCAGTTTCGTCAGTTTCTTGAGAAATTTCTTGAGACTGGCGGCGATCTGTTTCTTGTCATCAAACTGGCGCAGCATGAGGCTCACGAGCCACTTCTCCTTGACGTTCATCGCCTGTTCAATGATCTCGCCCGCGAAGATCTTCCCGATGGCCTGTAAGAACACACGGATGTTTTCGTTCACACTATGGTTGAGCACCGTCCCTGCGAGTTTCTTCACCTGGCTCTTGTTCAGCGCGGTTCTGTGGAAGACTTCAAACCTGTTCGTCTGCTCTTCGTCCAGATTCGTGACTAACAACTTGAACTGTTCATCGTAAGGTATCCCCTGTTCCCCATTCTCTTTCAAAGCAGCCTCTATCTCGCGCGTATCCGCCTCGACTTTCTCCTTATACAGGTCGGTGACAAACGTCAGGTTCGGAGGTACTCCCATTACTTTATCGATGTTGGAATGTTTCCGTTTCATTACCTTGCGGGTATGTCTATGGAACGCACGGTTACCATGGTGCGGGACTGAACGCAGCAGCTCAGTGGACATGCTATCTTGACCACCAGTCCGCATCTGGTTCAGTTTCCAACTGACGTACTCCTGGTCCTCATTTAATACTTGGTCAATCAGCTGTTTTGTAGATTGGTAATTGGCTTTCGTTAATAACGGCGGATAATTCGTCTTAGGAATGGTATCCAATGGACCCTGCGACATTCTCAAAAAAAAAACCTTTCGTATAGAAATTCTATAGCCCTTGATAGAGATTATTCTTGGTTCCCATGATATAATGAATATAATGAAAACGTCGTTATGTTTTAAGCATACATAATGTCAACAATTTTTTTTTCTTTCAACATTAGAAGAAAAATTTGAAAAATTTGAAAAAACTGCGATGAGCTATTGTGTATAATTATAAGCATATATTCTAAGGTGGGGTCAGCAGGCAAGTACATATTCATTTAATGGCTGATCAGAAGGAAGAAGAGTACGTCCATAAGGTGTACGACGAAATTGCTCCGCATTTCTCGGAGACGCGGTATAAGCCATGGCCCATCGTGTCTGATTTTTTGATGAGCAGGACCACAGGTAGTGTGGGGATCGATGTCGGATGCGGTAACGGGAAGTACCTTAATGTGAACCCAAATATATTTATAATTGGGTCTGATAGGTCCTTCGGTTTAATCCAATGTGCACACGAGTTAGACGGTCACTATAACGTGCTGGTTGCAGACGGAAGATGTCTGCCGCACCGAGAAAATGTATTTGATTTTGCGATATCTATCGCGGTTGTACATCATTGGACTACCCGTGAACGCCGTGTGTCAGCTATAAAGCATATACTCAGTAAAGTCAAGATTGGCGGGCAAGCATTGATATATTGCTGGGCCCTGGAACAAGGGCAGTCTAGGCGTGGTTACCACGAAGGGATGGAGCAAGATGTCCTGGTTCCATGGGTACTGCAAGATAAGAAGAAGCGCAAAAAGAGAGAGACAAATAAAGCTGAGAGAAATAAACCTAATCTAACTGGCATTGACCCTAAGGACAGGGAAGAGTATGTCGCCAAATGGAAGGAGGAACAGGAACTTAAAAGGCGTCAAGAGGAAAAAGAAACTCAGCAACAAGAATCGGAAGATGTGAAGTACCGATTCTACCATTTGTACAAGAAAGGGGAATTGGAAGAAGACTGCGAAAACGCTGGAGGGTTAGTCATAAGAGGTGGTTACGAGAAGGACAATTGGTACGTAGTAGTACAAAAAAAATAGCATAGGCATCATATATATATATATATATAAATACAGCAAAAACTCGTTTCTATTGATACATTGATAAAGGATTTGTGATTACTCGTATAAAGTGGCATTTATAAGGGGAAAGGATGTGATTGAAAATAATAACTGTCCGGTGTTTAAAACTACAATCAAGCTGAGATATCCTGTTAAATAGTAGCTCTAAGTTTCAGCTTTTTATAATTGTGGTCTAGGAAGGAAAACGGGAAAACGGAAATCAAAAGTGCAGTAGTGACTAGAATAGAATGCCGGTGGTTAGTCATGGGATGGAAGAGTTTCACCTCTCACATGAGGAGGAGGACAAGTTGAATAACTTTCAGAGCATCACGAATTTTCCTGAGGAAGATTTGTCACTTGTCATTAAATTATTACAGAACCACGGCTGGAATATGGAGGCAGCTTTGAGTAGATATTTTGATGACAGCTGGAAAGACTCGGTGACACTATTGAACGGTGCTACAAGCTCATTAGCAACATCTACGGCAACAAATCCCATCCCACCTATGCTTGAAAGGTCAGAGACTCCGGTGGAACTCCCTCAAATGGGATCCCATTCTCCTGCGGAAGGGTCACAACTTCATATGCCGTTTCTAGGCGCCCACTATGTGCCTACGCTCCCTATTGTAAAACGGCTTCCGCAGGGCTATCAGGATAGATTCAAGATGGTTGGAATAAATAAAGGAGTTAATATTTGGGATATCTATGACCTAACTGTAAGTGGCACCAATGACCAATTTTTAGGTTCAGTTATTGTAGCATTATTGCTGGTTCCCAAAATCTTAGCCAGAGTAGGATTTGGTTTGATCTCTTTATTCTGGAACATTATTGCATTCGGTTTCGTTAATAATAATGACAGAAATGAGGCGTCTAAAGTGTACATGATCCCAAAATATCCACTTATCACTTACTTTAACGAATATGATGGCGAAATAGTACAGAATGGTGTTGAAAAAATAAAAGGCTATCTAGCTACTATGATTAGTAATGGCAGTAAGGTGGAGAGAATACAAGCTTTGCTGCCAAAGGGTAATCCTACATATAATGAGTTACTGGATGAAGCACAATCTGATTTCAAGTTTGTCCTCGTTATTATCCTGGGTAATTTGAGGACATTTTCAAAACCTGATTTAGAGGGTACTCATGCTCCTAGTGGATCAACCGAGATTGATTCAAATTCCCATAAATTTTTAAATAGAATTATTAGCGATGATAGTGTCTTAGAAGTGTTAGAGGAGCACAAGGATGATATGCTGATATATATGGGTTCAGTTTCGGATATTGAGACGTGGTCAATTGCAAAAGAATTTAAACTGAAATATACACCAGATTGCTTCTTAGTAGCAAATGTTTTGAACTCAAATGGTTCAGTTAATGGCAGTACTCGTCTCTCGTTGCTAAATAAAATTAGAATGACCAGTCCAAAAAGATTTGCTTCCGCATTGAAACATACCATCAATAAATATAATCCAGAACTTGTTGTGAGTAGAACTGATGTTCAGGAGCTAAGACTAGCTAGGCAAATCAAGCAGATGCAAGAAGAAGCCTACGAAAATTCTCTAAGGCAAGACCGTTTAAAGGAGGAGAAGCGTCGCGCTGATGAAGAGAAATTGAAGGAACAAGAGGAAGTCAGATTAAGAAAGGAAAAGGAAGCAGCTTTATTGAAGGCATTGAATGAGTTAGAATGGATTAAAAAGTCCGCAATCATTTGTAATGAGTCGATAGATGGTCAAGCATTAGAAAATAACGAAAGATTGGCTACTCTTCAAATCCGTACTGCTGATGGTAAACGTTTTGTAAAAAAGTTCCCTGCATCAACGGATTTATTTTCGATATATGTTAACATCGGATGCCATTTGTATTTGGGAACAACTGAAGATAATTCTAAATGGTCGGATTGTATTCAAAGAAAAATAAATGAACTAGCCACTGATGAATCTATGTTATGTTTCAAAGATATAAATGACCTCAGTTATGAAAATAATACAATGGGCGAATTGCTTGAATTAGTTGATAAAGAAATTTTGCGAATAAATGATCTAATTGATTACGAACCAAATGATATTCAGTTTACGTTTGAATTAATATCACCATTCCCTAGATTCAAACTTCCAGTAGATAAAACTCTAGAAATAGAGAATGTTCCAGAAATCTGGCCTAGAGGAAGTTTATTAGTTGAAAGTATAATTTATGATGAAGAAACTGAGGATGAACGGAGTTAGGGAACGATCGTAGCAATTTACTGTGGTAGTATGGAAGAGAGACAAAAAGGATATTACGGAAGGTATGATATTGAATATCATACGTATAATGTTTACGATTATAGACTATAAAAATAAATAATAAAATGCTTCAATACAAATAGAAATAACATATCTTATTTTTGAGAATTAATTTAGAGACAAGATTCCTACTGTTACCATAAGCAAGATGATGGCAAGAATTTTTCAAGAGTCTAGAGGAATAAACCTGTTAAGAAAGACTGTGCACAACTTGTTAAATACTCCGTTAATAACACAACCCCATAACAAACGTGCTGATGGTATTCACAAGATTCATGTATTTGCTTTCTTTACAACGTCATATGAGGAAACTGGGAATTTTGAGCATGATAAAGATAGAAAGGCATATGATCCCATGCTCTTTTAGATATTCAAATGATAAAAAAAAATGTCAGAAAACATCCGATTGGAAAGAGGATTTTCATAATTATCCTGAAGAAAACAAATGGAAAATACTAAATGCAAGACTGGAATATGGATTCCAATACGTTGGGACATTATAATAGAACAATTTTTACGATATAATTGGAGTAGGGAAAGCCATAATAAAAAGGAAATTTATCAAAAAAAACTCTGGTTAACTAAAATTAATGAGTACCTCCCATTATTATAATAACGGAGATAATTTGGTTTGATCATTTACTAATATCCTGTACTTTTTGTTCCTTAGTTCAAACAAGCATTGATTAACATTATTTTTCTTTTTGTCTTTGATTTTTTTTTTTTTCATTTCCTGTACAATTTACTATTCTCGATACTTAAAACAATTTACAACTAACAATGGATACTTAATAAAAAACATGGTAAAGGAAGTTGCCAATTTATGGTACATTAAAATAAGGATGTTTGGGGTTGCAAGCCTTTCATAACAAAGATACTTTTTCCATAAACAAAAAAATAAATCATTCGGTTTAAAAATGGTCATTAAAGGAGAAATTTTTGATCGACATTAAACATCCATTGGAAAACCACTAATCATACTGTTTAGCAAACATATACTATAATTTCTTTATCTTTTTAATCTTTAAAATAATAATATCTTTCCTTTGACAACATGGGGTTGAAAAGAAACAAGTTCATTTTTGATACAGATTTGAAGGGGAAGGCATTGATGGATTACCATCAACATTTAGAAAAGGAAAGGAGGTAACTTAAATAAAATTACTGTCTGGTTGGAGATCTCTCACGAGGTGGCGCGTCTCTTGTTCTGTAAGAGTCCCTTGGAGGGCCGTAGTCGCCTCTTGGCGCGCCATAGCCACCTCTTGGGCCACCATAAGAGCCGCGAGGAGCACCGTAACCGCCTCTTGGGCCACCGTAACCGCCTCTAAACCCACCGTTGTTGTAGCCGCCTCTTGAGCCACCAAATCCACCTCTCGAGCCACCAAATCCGCCTCTTGGGCCATTGTTAAAGCCGCCTCTTGAACCACCGTAACCACCTCTTGGGCCGCCATAGCCACCTCTGAAGCCGCCCCTTGGGCCACCATATCCGCCTCTGAAACCGCCTCTGAAACCACCACGGCCTCTAAAACCGCCTCTGTTAGATCTTCTAATTGGTGGAGGGTTATCGTCAACCTCAGCGGCGATGATGGAACCTCTGAATTCGATGTTGTTCAACTTCTCTAAAGCGTCGTTCATGATCTCCTCGGATGGGAATTCCAACGCACCGGTACCGTCGAAGTCCCTACTGTTGACACTGGAGAAAGTTGTCTCCAAGTTGTTTTCACGTGCGAGGTCCTTCAACTCCTGCCAAGAGCAACCCTCGGGTAAGTTTTTCAGAGTAATTCTGAATCTCTTGACTGGCAGCTTGGAGAACATAACTTCCAAAGGTTGATTAGCAAAAGTTTTCCCGTTAACCTCTTCGATCGCCTTGGAGGCAGCGTCGCTCTCTTCAAACTCGACGAACGCGAACCCGTTCAGGATCTTGACTTCCTTCATGGTACCGAATGGACCAAAGATCTCATTAAGCTCGGATTCCTGGACATCTAGTGGGAATGGTCTCACAAATAGCCTTGTGGTGGACAACTCGCCTTCCTGATGGTGTGGATGGTACGATTGCATGTGTGGTGGCGGCTGGTTATAGTACGGTTGTGGTGGTTCAGGGTACTGGTTCTCGTATGGAGCAGGTTCGTGGTGAACAGGAGGCTGTTCGTATTGTTCCTGTGGAGCAGAAGGGGCGTCTTCTTCATGAGAAGGAACAGGTGCAGCCTGCTCAGGAGCAGGCTGTTCCTGCTCTTGTTCCAGATGTTGCTCTGGTTGCTGTTGCTGCTGTTGTCCTTCTTCTTCAACAGCAGGGGGTGGAGGAGGAGCCTCCTCCTCCTGTTGCTGTGGTACGTCTTCAACTGGTTGTTCCATTATGTAAAAAAAATGATCTTGTTATTCTTTCTCTTTAAAAGAACAAAACAAAACAAAACAAAACTTAAGAATAATTAAAGTGAAATAAAATAAAATAAAATAAAATAAACCAATATAATGTATTATATATTTGATATTGAATTAAAGAATAAATAAATTAAAAGAAAAAAATTTTTTATCTGAAACGTTACCCTGAGTTGTATATCGTTTCTAACGGTTTCGTTATCTGTGACTGTTCACACTTTTCGGGTACCTTTTCCCCATTCTGATTAACGTGATCGCATTGTAGTATTGTATTATATAATACTTTATTATATTGTATTGTATTATATTATAATATATCTCATAAATATATTATTATATTATTCTATAATTTTACTAGACTAGACGACAGTGTATTACATTACACTGTGTTGTATCATATCATAATGTTGTAAGGTTGTATTATAGTATCATAGTATTGTATTATAATATTGTATTGTTGTATTACACTATTACATACAGTAACAAATCGTACCTCACGACATAGTAATTATTTCCTGTTTTCTGGGTCTCCACTCAGAAATCACTGCAGGGAAACACCCCCGTCTTCAATGATTTTGTGGATTTCTCTTTTCGTTATACTGTACTATTATATTATTGTATTAGTATATTATTATTACGATATATATGTCTCCAGTAGCTGTTTCTGTAATAATATTACACACCTGAATGTATTATTATATTATTATATATATGGTATATGTATATATATAAAGATGCCGGGCTGAACCATCTCTGCTTCATTTTGGCGCTTTTCTCCATTCATCGTTGCATTATTGCATTATTGTATTATTATCAAGTTATGGTAATATATTATATTGTAATGTATTCTTGTGTTACTGCATTATTTTATACCGACTAGCAGGTATCTGTACTACACCCCTTATATAACAACACTTGATATAATATATATATATATTGGGTTATACCTGCAGGTGCCATTTACACACAGTGGAATGGATAATATGTATCGTACAGCACGATACGGCCAGTCTGTGTTCTAAAAGAAATCATGAAAACAAGAAATCAGTGGAATTCTCGCTCAGAAAACGGCGTAGGATAACACCCTACTTCCCCTCAACTCAAGGGGACCCCCTTGGTATTTTATCGGATTTTGTCGAATTTTGTTGTTTTGTATTGTATTCTACTATATATATTGTGTTATATTATACTATAGTTACTATATTGAACTATAATTACTATATTAAAATATAGTATATTGTGTTATAGTATTATAGTATAATGGCCAGTGTTTTGGCAGGTATATTACTTTGTCTGATATGGGCAAAATCGCTCCGCCGTTGTAGACATTTTGAAATAATGTCACATATATTTTATATCACCATCACCAGAATCACTATGGGATACATTGTTACGTTATAGTACTGCGCCATAATGCCAGGTACAGTGGGATGCGTCTCGTGTAGCACGACACGGCCTGTTTTTCTGTAATTTTCTGGCTTCTTGTGTATTTTCAATGTATTTTCACTTAGAAAACATTGCAGGGAAATACCCTATTTTTCCTCAAACCA
Organism: Nakaseomyces delphensis CBS 2170; assembly: GCA_001039675.1. Classification (NCBI taxonomy): domain Eukaryota; kingdom Fungi; phylum Ascomycota; class Saccharomycetes; order Saccharomycetales; family Saccharomycetaceae; genus Nakaseomyces; species Nakaseomyces delphensis. The sequence goes on from CAPT01000057.1 coordinate 126,303, forward strand.
AGGGGGTCCCCTTGGTTTTGCAACAGATTTTTCTCAATTTTCCTTTTGTATTGTGCTCTATTATATTGTGCTACACTATACTGTACTTTACCATATTGTACTATACTATATTGGTTTTCAAACTGGATTTTGTCAATATCATCGTTGTATTGTATTATTGTATTATATTGTATTATTGTATTATATTGTATTATTGTATTATATTGTATTATAAATTTTGTGATTTGATCATGTGATATATTTCGTACATTATGATTGGTGACGCGTCGTCGCCCGTATTTTTTCGTTGTTTCGTTGAATTTTCCAATTTTCTTCAATTTTTCCTCGTTAACGTTATAATAATCTTGTAACAACAATACCTTATGCAACAATAATTTGTTTTGTTTTTATTTTAATTGTAATTGCAATTGTTATATAGAAGCAGCTGGGATATTGGATCTGCAAGAACGGATAAGAACTAAAAGTTAAAAGTGTTAAAAGAAGAGAAAAAAATGAGGTTCTTTATTTTCTTTGCGCTGTGCAGTGTGATCCAGGCGCTGAGGTTCGACTTACGTGCGGAGCGTAACCCTGAGCCTATGTGTATCAGAGATTTCGTCTCTGAAGGTGAGCTCGTGGTGATAACTGTTGACTCTAACGGCTACCTGGGTGATGGTAACCTGTTGAACCTGGTGGTTCACGACTCCAACGGTAACGAGTACAGGAGGTTGAAGAACTTCGTTGGTGAGAAGCGGATCGCGTTCACTGCTCCCTCTACCACTTCTTTCGACGTCTGTTTCGAGAACCACGTAGACCAGGCTCAGGGCGGGCGCAGCGGGAACGCGCTGCGTGCCATTGAGCTGGATATCGAGTCCGGTTCCCAGGCGCGTGACTGGAACAAGATCAGCGCTGCCGAGAAGTTGAAGCCCATCGAGCTTGAGTTGCGGAAAATCGAGGAGCTGACCGACGAGATCGTCGACGAGTTGAACTACCTGAAGAACAGAGAGGAGCGGTTGAGAAACACCAACGAGTCTACCAACGAGAGAGTTAGAAACTTCTCCATCCTCGTGATCCTGGTGCTGACCGCACTAGGTGCCTGGCAAGTAAACTACTTGAAAAACTACTTCAAGTCCAAGCATATTATTTAGAACACCCCATAGACACTTTTATATATATATATATATATATATTTTTCAATATATTTTTTTTCAATATGGAATCAATACTTCAGATACCCCAGTTTCCCCAGAACCTCGGCGAAGTCCAGGTACGTCATGTACACGCGCTTGCCACCAGTGGCAACGCTCATCATCCCGATCAGTTCGCGTGGGTCTTTATCCCCCAGGTAGTTCTCCACCTTCTGCAGATCCTTGATGCTCAGCACCTGGTCCTTCTGGTCCCGGACGCCCCGAGCACCGTATTTACCGCTCGCCTGCAACAACATCTCCCAGAACTGGTCTATCAGCGGCTCGTTATCCATGTACACCAGCAGGTGGTAGGTCACCCGCAGCAGCAGCTCGAAGTCCACAATACCCGTTCCTTCAATGGCCACCTGCTCCTTCCGCACGTTCTTGTAGAACCGCCGCGGCAGCTGTAAGTCCTCGAAGAACGGTACCAGATCCTTACACAACATATCGCCAGTAAGACTGTACCGCGCATAGCACCCCAGCACTTCGTCCTCTACCTCCGCAGGCATCCTGGCCTCATTGAACTTCCGTACCTGCTCATAGCTCAACTTACTCATTACTTGATGTTATATGTCTTTCTCCTCAAATAAATGTTACAGAAACAACAGCAACCTCCGTCATTTCAACGATGATGGTCTAGGTTTCATTTAAACAAACTTGGCCAATACCTTCAATACTTCACACAGTTTTTATATAATTTTAAAATTAATATATCGTTTTCTACGTTTTCTCACTGATTTCGTGCGTTTAGATATTTTGAAAAAAAATAAAAAAAAATTTTCTTTTTTTTTTTGAGGGAAAAGAAGGATTTCTCATACTAATAATCGGTTTAAGTTATATATAACCTTTTTGTTTCCACCCTACTCCATTAATCGCGGTTTCTTTTTATATTTGAAGCCAGATACGACGCCATACAACAGACAATCACGTTGAATTCTGTAAAGAAGTTTGTTCGGGTTCTTTTTGGGCTGTTACTTTGTTTTTTATTTTCGTATTTTTATACCCAACTAAGGAGAAAATCTTATCTCCTGGGGCAGAAATTTGGTAAACAACATCTGCAATGAGTGATCTGGAAAGTGTTCCCGGGAAAGAGGAGGCCCCTGTTGCTGAGCCGGCTGCTGAGCCCACTGCTGAGCCGGTTCCTGAGCCCACTGCTGAACATGCAGTTGAGGAGGCTACGGCTGAGACCGGCGAGACAGCGGCTGAGGTCAATCCAGAGAATGCCTCTGATAACACTGGCAACACCGAGAACATCGAGAAAAATGAGGAGCCTGCTGAGGCTGCTGAGGCTGCTGATGAAAATAATAAAAGGAGCCATGATCAGATGAAGACCGAAGAAGAACAGGAAGAAGATGGTGATGGTGCTGATGACGACGACGACGAGGATGAGGATGAAGATGAGGATGAGGATGAGGATGAACGGGCGGCTAAAAGACGTCAGCAAGAGAGAAACAGGTTCTTGGATATTGAAGCTGAAGTTAGTGAAGATGAGGACGACGAGGAGGATGAGGAAGATAGTGAACTTGTCCGTGAAGGTTTCATTACACACGGGGATGATGAAGATGATGAAGAAGGTGTGCAAGGGAACCGTCGTGGTGATAGGTTGCATAGGCAACTGGATCAGGACCTGAATAAATCCTCAGAGGAAGATGCACAGCGTCTGGCTAAAGAACTGAGAGAACGTTATGGTAGGAGTAGTTCCAAGCAGTATCGAGCCGCCGCACAAGATGGTTACGTGCCACAAAGATTCCTATTGCCTAGCGTTGACACCGCTACGATTTGGGGTGTCCGTGTTAGACCGGGAAAAGAAAAGGAACTGGTGAGGAAACTACTGAAAAAGAAGTTCAATTTGGACAGAGCTATGGGAAAGCGTAAGCTTAAAATTCTCTCCATTTTCCAAAGAGATAATTACAACGGTAGAATCTATATCGAAGCTCCAAAACAGTCTGTTATTGAAAAATTCTGTAATGGTGTTCCCGATATTTATGTCTCTCAGAAACTACTGATCCCTGTGCAGGAATTGCCGTTATTATTGAAACCAAGCAAATCCGATGACGTCGCATTGGAAGAAGGAAGTTATGTTAGAATTAAAAGAGGTATCTATAGAGGTGACTTGGCCATGGTTGACCAAATTAGTGAAAATAACTTGGAAGTCATGCTGAAAATTGTGCCCCGTCTAGATTATGGTAAATTCGATGAAATTGACCCTGTGACACAACAAAGGAAATCCAGGAGACCTACATTTGCTCATAGACCAGCACCACAGTTATTCAACCCAACAATGGCATTAAGATTGGATCAAGCAAACCTGTACAAGAGAGATGAACGTCATTTTACATACAAGAACGAGGAATACATTGATGGTTATTTGTATAAGTCTTTCAGAATTCAACATGTGGAGACTAAGAATATTCAGCCAACAGTAGAAGAATTAGCCAGATTTGGCTCAAAAGAGGGTGCTGTTGATCTAACAGCTATCTCACAAAGTATAAAAAAAGCGCAGGCTGCTCAGGTATCTTTCCAACCTGGTGATAGGGTCGAAGTCCTAAACGGTGAGCAACGTGGCTCCAGAGGTATCATTGTGAAGAGTACTACTACAATTGCCACTGTCAATTTGCCAGAGTTCCCATTAAAACCACTAGAATTCCCAGTTACAACACTGAGAAAGATCTTCGAACCTGGTGACCATGTTATGGTTGTTAGTGGTGAACATCAAGGCGACGCAGGTCTGGTACTGGTAGTTAAACAAGGCCAAGTTACTTTCATGTCCAATCAAACTAGAGAAGAAGTTACAATTACTGCAAATAATTTATCCAAGTCTATTGATTCTACACCTACATCTAGTGAGTATTCCCTGCATGATATCGTTGAGTTAAGTGCAAAGAATGTCGCGTGTATCATCCAAGCTGGTCATGACATATTTAAGGTTATAGATGAAACCGGTAAAGTTTCAACGATTACTAAGGGTTCCATTTTAAGCAAAATAAATACAGCGAGAGCCAGAGTCACTACTGTAGACAGCACTGGTAACGAAATTAAAATAGGTGATTCGATAGTGGAAAAAATTGGTGCACGTAGGGAGGGTCAAGTTCTGTATATACAATCCCAGCAAGTTTTTGCATTCTCTAAAAAGATAGTGGAAAATGCCGGTGTGTTTGTTGTTAATCCAGCAAATGTAGAGGCTGTATCATCAAAGGACAACGTTTTGGCTAGTAAGCTAGATCTGTCTAAGATGAACCCAGATATTATTTCAAAGATGGGCCCACCAAAGTCATCGATGCCAGCAGTGGCTCCTGTACGTATGGGCCGTGAGGTCGCGTTGGGTAAGACTGTCAGAGTGAGATCTGCCGGTTATAAAGGTCAACTGGGGATAGTGAAAGATGTCAACGGTGAGAAGGCGACTGTTGAACTACATTCCAAGAACAAGCATATAACGATAGACAAGAGAAAATTAACATATTACAATCGCGAAGGAGGTGAAGGTATAACCTATGACGAGCTGCAAAATAGACGCGGCAGGCTGCCTGCACCAAGAATGGGGCCAAGTTATATCAGTGCGCCAAGACACATGGCCAGTGGTACAACGCCCACAGCGGAGAGCGGAGCTCTTACGGGTGGTATGACCCCAGGATGGGGTGCGTACGATGGTGGCAAAACACCCGCTATCAATTCACATGGTGCCGGAGCTGGTGCATCTGCCTGGGGCGGTGCCTCTGCTTGGGGTGGCCAAGGTGCTGGTGGGTCGTCTGCATGGGGCGGCCAAGGCGCAACCTCGACCTGGGGTGGCCAAGGCGCTACATCCACCTGGGGCGGTGCTTCAGCCTGGGGCAACAAGTCCAGTTGGGGAGGCGCCTCGACATGGGCTGCCAGCGGCGCCAACGATGCCAACGGCTCTGCTTCAACATGGGGCGGCGACCGTTCAAGTTACGGCGGAGCCTCCACCTGGGGTAACACAGGTGGTACCTCCACATGGGGAGGTGCAAAGGAAAATAAAAACAAACCGAACGGCGGTAATAGCACATGGGGCGGCAGTTAAAAAGGTTGAGACTCACCATCGTTTTCTTTCAATGCGTTATTCTTTTTTTTTTAATTTTTTTTTTGAAATTAGTATTTAGAATATTTATTATAGTCATGTTTGTATTATATACAGAAGAGAAAAAAAATATGGATTTTAATTAGTTTTTTCTTACGTTAGCGGGAGGAGGGAGGAGGGGGGCAGGGTATTCATTTGGAGCGGAAGAAATCCAACGGTTTCCTTTCAGCAACTTTCCTCTTCTTGGCCTCACGGAACAGAACGTGCTGTTTGGCAAGCGGATCATACCTTACCTGCGTCACTAATGGGGCGCCCTTCTTCACAGAAACGAAACGGGAATACCCCGTCATGGCAGTAGATATCAGCTTCACCACACTGTTCTTACTCTTCACAGCAGCCATCGTCTTACTCTATTGTTTTTTTTGCAGTACTGGGTGCTTCTATTCTATTTCTTATAGGTTACTCTTTAATATCGAATCTTAGAAAAGGCCTTGGCTTCTTAATAACTTCAAAAAAAAATTAACAAAAACATTTTCGTTAGATGAGATATTCTAAATGTGTCATGTGTACTTCGTTCAGTGAGATTTGTAGTCACATGCCCACTCACGGTATACTACAGTCACATGCGTTACGTTTATAATGATGTATATCACATGGGTTTCGTGTTTTATGATTTTGGTTTTTTTTTCCAATTTTTCTAAAAAAAAAATTTTTTATTTTTTTTTTTTCAAGAGATGATCAAATTTATTGTGTTCAGGTCTATTGTATTATATAATTGATAATCCTTCTAAAATATATATATAACGAGCTGGTGAAAATCTAAAGCAATATAATATCGTTATACTTTTCAATGTCTAGTCCGGAGGTTATTGTCAATGGCGACGGTACCAAGAGTATCATTACTTACAAGACGGAGAACGGTGAGAAGTACAAGTATGTGCAGAAGGTGAGGGATGTTAAGATTACTGAGCGTGTGCACAGGTCAGTCGCAGAGCGTAGGCAATGGCACAAATACGGTGCTGAGAAGAACTCTCCACCAGGGCCTAACAACTCGACCACACAGTTTGGTGAGGAAATCGAAGTGCTGCTAGACCGTAACTGGAGAAAGATCATTGAGTCCCGCGACCAGAAGTTGAAGGCATCCGCTCCAAAGACTATTACATGTAGGTACTGTGGTAACGCGCATTACACCATGAACTGTCCATTCAAGACTATCTTGAGCGAAATCTCCGCTTTGGAGGACCCTGCTGCCGGCGCCGCTGCAGCTATGGACGGTGATGCCGCTGCTGCGGTTGGTAAGCCTGATGTTGGCGGTATTACACCATCCGGTGCCTATGTTCCTCCATCTCGTCGTGCTGGTGCCAGAGACCCTTCGTCGGATGCTTACAGAGACTCTAGAGAACGTGATGACAGTTGTACATTGAAGATCCTGCAGCTGAACGAAAATGCCGACGAGAACACATTGAGGCAGGAGCTATTGTTCCCATTCGAACCTATCCAGAAAGTCGTCGTGGTCAGAAACAAGGAAACAGGCAGGTCAAGAGGTCTGGCGTTCGTTACTTTCTCCAGCGAGCAAATGGCCGAGAAGGCTTTGCATTTCTTGGACGGCAGAGGTTTCATGAACTTGATCCTACGTGTCGACTGGTCCAAGCCTAAGGTTCCTGAGCCAGGTCAATCTTAAAATAAAATAAAAAAAGCCTAAAATTTGAAATGAATAAGAAAAAGAATAGCTTTCCAAAGCATTGCGTAGCAATAATTTCCAGGAATAAAAAATTGAAACCATTTTTGTTTAGTCATATCCATTTTCAACCGCCCATCATGCATTTCAATCAAACGCATTAGATAAAATAATAAAAGGTTGTATTTAGTAATGTATATATAGATGTTTTAAAAAAAGGAGGATTAATTACTTTTTTGTTTGCTTTGTTTTGTTTTTTACGATTACTTATGATGCCTTTACAGATATTCATTACATTAAATCGATTGAGGATGATTCGTTTCATTCTATATGTTTATATTCTTGAAAAACTTAAGTTAAATTACATGAAAGGTTAAGACGTTAGAAAAGTGATTTTTGAAGTATGAAATAAAGTGAACATGGGGGGGAATAAAAAAAGGAAAGAGGAATATTTGGGAAACTCCTAGGAATCATCGATATTATTTTATTTTTTTTGTGCACGTGGTTTATATTTGTTTTTTGTATTTTTTGGTCTATCTGAAAGGGTTCGTTTTGTTAACAGGTTTCATTTAGCATCTTGTGGCTTTTTAGCAACAAACAACATCATTGGTGTGAACAACTTCTTCCTACCACCGGCGACCAAGCCGACTGCGGCGTTCTCCAAAGCTGCGGTGACTTCGACAGAACCCTCTGGGGCCAAACCGACTCTCTCCATCAGCGAGACCATACAATTAGTGAACTTTCTACCAAAGTAAGAGGTTCTAAAGAAAGTGGCGACATCGGATAGGGACTGGACGTACTTCCATTCACCGGTCAATGGGTAGTACCATGGGATTTCGTCGTCCTGGTCGGCCAAGTCCTGGGCCACTTGGACTTCGAAACCGACGTTCTTCAAGGCCTCCTTAGCGACATCGACGGTGAACATCTTTGGGATACCGTCACCGAGCTCGATCTCGTACGCGATCTTTCTGTGCTCCTCGTTGTTTGGGTCGTAGTTCTCGGTCATGACCCATTCGTAGACGGCGAAAGTTCCACCTGGCTTCAACACCTTGTAGATCTCCCCGTAGACACCCTCTAGCTTGGGCGCGTGGCAGGTGGCCTCAATGGCGTACACTTTGTCAAAACTGTTGGCTTCAAACTCCATGTTCATAAAGTCACCCTTGACGAAATCCATGTGATCCTGCAAGTTGTACTTCTTGGCGTACCACTTGGCCTTCTCGATCTGGTAGTCGTTGTTGTTGAGGCCAATGATGTTGCAACCCGTGAACCTGGAGATGGTACGGGCGGGTCCTCCGACACCGCAGCCGACGTCCAGCACGAGGTCGCCCTTCTTGATGCCGGCCATGTAGGCCAGGTACTGCTCGTGTCTGGCCATCGCGGCCTGGAAGTTCTCGCCGGCGTAGTACCGGGAGAAGTGGAACGACGACCCCCAGCCGTACTCGTAGAAGTCGGTCACGACGTTGTAGTACGAGTGCGTGGCCTCGTTGTAGTCCTCCAGCCGACGCTCCTCCGCCTCACGGTCGGTCTTACCGTCCCAGTGTCTCAGATACTTGTTGACAGCCTCCTTCTGCGCACTAGCGTTCTTCGACATCAATGCCATCATACCGGTCTTACCACCGATGTCACCGTGCAGCTCCTTCGTAAACTCAGCCTGTCTCTGTCTCAATTCAGTGTCCTCCATTATTTTTTTTTTCAGGATCTTGATAATTTTTCTTAGTTTCTCTATAAAAAACACCAAATATTATACAATGTTATATGCAATGTCTTAAACAATGCTTATAATAGTACAATATTATATATCTTCTAGTATTACTCGTTCACCATACAATAGTACTGAAAAAAAAAAAATTTTTTTTTTTTCAGTATTTTTTCATCCGAGAGAGCAAGAACCAAATCCCTCCCTCCCCTCCCCCAGAAAACGACGTACAACGAGCGACAATAAGTAACATTTTCTCTAAACGAGAGACAACAACAAACAGAAAATATGAAAAAAATTAAGGGGACCGAAAAAAATAAAAATTAGAAGAAAAAAAAAAAAAACATCTGTCGTTTTATACGTCCACGTGTTTATGTAATACCGTACGGTTGTCATGGGTTTCGTTTATCATTATATATTATCACATGCTTTCGTTTAATGGTATATCATTTATCACGGTTGGGTGGGATGACTGTTCGTGGTTCATGACATGTTTTCTTTCTTTTTTTCTTTCTTTCTTTTTTTTTGGTTTGTAATGAATTTAATTTTAAAATTCACACATTTTTCTTTCGATTACAATATATATATAATCTCATCATTCCTATTCTTTTTTGGTGTATATTAACTAGAAGAAGAAGAAGAAGACAGTAGCTTATGGATAATATGAGTGGCAGTGCAGGACAGACGAAGGAGAAGAGGAGGAAGACGTATCAGGATTTGGATCCCGAGACGAGGATGAAGCGTATTGCGCAGAACAGGGCGGCGCAGAAGGCGTTCAGGGAGCGCAAGGAGCGCAAGATGCGGGAGCTGGAGAAGAAAGTGGTGGACCTGGAGTCGCTCACGAAGCTGAACGAGGTGGAAACCGGGTTCCTGCGGGACCAGCTGAGTCTGTTGGTGAAAGAGCTCAAGAAGTACCGCCCGGAGACAAAACAGGACTCGAAGGTGTTGCGGTACCTGGAGAAATACAACAGCATGCAGAGGCAGGCACAGGAGGTCACAACGCAAAAACAACAGCGCTACCCGTCAACAGCACTGGCCACAGGAAACAGGATCTTCAAGGAGTCCAGTGCTTTGCCTCCGGGAGCCACTATTATACGTCAGGACCTGGAGAGCTTTAACGAACAGAACAGACACAACTTCAACAACTCCACGGGGCAACTCACGCCCCCACATAAAGGCCGCGATAAGCAGAGCTCCGTCTCTACATCAGCATCGAACTCAAACTCAAACTCAAACTCAGAACCGAACTCGGAACCGAACTCGATGCAAGACCAAGCGACAGTGACAACGTCAACAGGAACTGATGACGGAGAGGGCGACTGGCTTGATGATGTAATGAAAAGTCATGAAAAACACGCACAACCTGCTACCGGGATAGACTTCAACAACTACTTCGACGAACAAATTTCTGAGTTCTGTGGCAAATTGAACCAGGCATGCGGCACGAAGACCTGCCCTATTCCGCAATCAAAATCAAAGTCAAATACCCCGCTACCTATTAAAAGTGTCGCATCAGTTTCCTCTCAAGGCGCATCGCCCGGTATATTCCATGAAAAGGCAAGCTCGGGCAATGATTTGAAAGAGAACCTAACTGCTGATCCAGCGTTTTTATCAAATACTTGGGCTGATGAGCTTTCGTTAACTGGTAAGTCATTGCCAGAAATAGACGGTAATGGTAACGATAGTGCTAACGTGGATGGTAATCCCGGGTTCGGTCAGCTAGGGTTCGGCGATAGTTTCTTGAGTAACGATCTATTATTTTCTCCAACTTCACCAACTTATTCATCTTCTGTACTGGGTTCTGGTAGAACACAGGAAGTTTACAGGTCAGCAACTGTAGAAAACACAGTAATAGAAGAACAAAAGAATAAGACCACTGAACTCCCATTTATCAATTCTTCGTTGGCGTTTCCTGACAAACAGGACAACTCGTTCTTTAGAGATACAGACGTGTTTAATTTTGACGATAAAGAAGGGGACGAGAACTTCGAAAGCAGCACTGATATAATTAATGACATATTCGGCGATAACCTGACACCAGCAGAAAATAAGGGTTCTTCTTTGAATAGTTCTATTAATGAAAAGATTTCGACACCAAATTCTGATAAACGCTCCATTTCTAGTTCTTTGAAACCGGAAGGTACAGATAGTCTATTCAGACATTCATCATTCAAGACTTCGCAGGCAGTTCCTGACTTGTCTTTAGATAGCGATGAAGAAGAGGAAAATGATGAATCTGTTGTACCTTCAGGTGATGATGGTCTGTTAAGATGCTCAGAAATCTGGGATAGAATAACGGCGCACCCAAAATACTCAGATATTGATATTGACGGTTTGTGTTCGGAATTGATGGCAAAGGCAAAATGTTCGGAAAGAGGTGTTGTTATTAACGCAGATGACGTCCAAGTGGCCTTAAATAAACATATGGCGTAAACGACTTTATCAAGAAGCTACAGACATTTCTAATATATTCCTAAGTCTCTTTCAATTCAATAAATACCTTTCAAAGAAGCGACTGCTGAAGAAAACTTATTGTCTAATACTGGAAAATTTTTTTCCTGAAACTAACTTTATTCAATCTATCTTTAATTTTTTTTTGGTTATAAATCTTATTTCTTTTTATTATTATTAGGACAGTTTCTTTTTATTCTACAACTCAGGACCATGGTCAGTAATCTAAAAGGCGACCAGAGATGTTAATCATATATAGGTGAATCTTTTCTTTACTATACTTTTGTATTGAAATTTTTTATAAAAATAATGTACTATTAATGGCAACGATTAAAACATATTAACTTTTTACTATTCATAAGTTAGTATCTCTATTTGAAATAAAGTTAATGTTGAAAAAGAATTACATTCAATTAGTGGTACACTTCAGCGGTACTGGAAGCGCATAAAAGGCTGAGAATATGTACCCTTTTGTTAAAATGCAAAAAAAAAAATGAATTGTCGATGGGATATGATGATATAAATTAGTTCGTCTTTACCCAATTATGCTATATAGGGAGGAATATTAGTCAAATAAGAAAATCAAGATATTTGTTATGCAAGAAACACTAAACATGAAGGATGGGGGAAATAAAATAATAAAATAATATTCAATAATATTCGGGATTGATAAATTTCGTTAAGGGTCATGACTTGTATTACATTATAGAACAACTGGAATCGTCCTTTTTATTATTATTCATTGTTGTACCATGGTGATCGTGACTACTACTTGCTTTTGATTTCTTTTTGTTACGTCTCATTGATCTGAATTTCCATTTACTTTTACTCTCTGTATGTTGGTGGTCATCCGCATGACTTAAAGATTTCAGTAACGTAGGCAAAGGTAAGGATTTGGTTCTCTCAACAGAGTCGAGAGGTGCATTGGATCCGTTCGTATTAACTTTACTTAGGTAATTTTTGGAGTATTTCCCTCCACTTCCATCCTTCCTATTTTTATTCATCATATTCTTGGAACTTTCGTCAAATTTCAAGGTTAATTCTGGGTCGTCATAGGCATAGCTTGTGTTCGTAGTGGTTCTTGTAGCACCTCCAGAAATATCTAATGGCCAATCACCAATGCTGTTCACGGTTCTAATGGAACGGTGAGTTGTCGTCATGTTGGATTTTGTTCGTTCTGCTACTTGTAAACCAGCGCCGTTATTGTCATCATTATGATAAACATCTTCTGCAGTTAATGGTTGGGGGTTTGGGAAATATTCTTGAACTTCTACTGGGTTATCATTATCTTCTATATCTTCTTCGTGAACTTTATTCATTACAGGGGTCGGTGACTTAGTGAACCCGTGACCACTATGTGTAAATTCACAAGCAATTTCAGAACGATTCTTTACTGAAACCATGGTGTAAAATAGAATTTTCGGATAATCTCGCTTGATATCCATTATATCCTGTAGTGACAAGATCCGCAGGTTTCCCAGGGAAAAGTCGGAATCATACAGCAACCAATCATCGGTTATGTCTGCAATGGTTGGCTTGTTATTAGACTGTCTGATTGCAGTAAATATTTCCTTACTCTCCGGATCTACAATTATGATTGATTGCAGTACTAATCTGAAATATCCTAAAACATCGAAAATAGAAATTGAAGGTAGAATTGACATTAAGGTCAGTTCAGAAGCTGAGTCATTCAAAGAATCTTCTGAAACCACTTCTGAAGATATCACAGAACTAGACGAATGACTAGTGGTTGATTCCAGTTCATCATTATTTGCTATAGGTTCAACATCGTGACGTCCCATATCTCTAGATAATTCACAAATTGGCTGCATCCCTTCAATATCCTCCATTTTGCCCTCATAGTCGTCATCATCATCATCATCATCACTGCTTCTATTTTTGTTTTTTGTTATCATTAATTTCAATGATTGGCCGGCGTAATCATCAGGAGTACCAAAGCTGTTGATTGAAACCATCTCTGATTGAGGTGGTGTATAAAAATCGCTTGGATATTTCTCACTTAGCAAGTTACTGACTTTATTTCTTTTGTTTTGCAAGCCTCTCTTATGGGTTGGAGCAAAGTTTAGCACTATGGAACTAGCAGTATCAATGGGCGGATTGCCATCTTGTTCCGAATAGCTATCAAAATCTTCTCTATTAGTTACAAACTCGTCAGTATCCGCATCTGAAGTGCCATTTTGTGTTAGTACTTTAGTACTATTACTACCATTCTGGTCTGTAGATCCTTCTTCATCCCTATAATCTATTCTGGAGCCTCGTGATTGTGGTACAGTAGCTTTATCGTCTTCTGGTTGATGATTATCAATAGTCCTTTGCATTCTCAGCTCTTCATTAAGTGAATCGACACCTGTGGAGGATATACTACTTAACGAGGATGTGCAATTAATAGATGACACTTGCGAAGATAAAGTGGGTCGAACGCTTTCATTTCCTCCTCCATTATTATGTCGTGTTCCATCGGTTGTATTACTATTCTCAGAGTCTAGTTTGTCGACATTCACAGCCAGTGTGGCAGCTATCTTATCGTCATCGTTATTTAAAGTGTCATTTCGCCTGGGATCGTACACGGTTCCAGCGGTACCTTCTGCTTTCCAGGTCGATCGCCCTAGCCCCAGAAAAGTTGGGTCTTGGAAATTATTGTACTCATCTACTAAAAAATAATGATTTTCATGATTGTAGACTTTGTTATCCGTAAGCTTCGAAATTTGGATATTACTCAGGTTCTGCAGGTGAAAGTAGTCTTTCAAAAACAACTCTAAGATGGATATATCCTGGTGTATATCTTCCGGAATAGAAACGAAAAGTATCTTTTTATTATTCGGTGTTGTTGGTTCTCTGCCCATCACATTTGAAAGCAAATGTTTATTAAGGAACCTCTTTAATAGTGTGTACTTCAGTTTGTTATCTATAAGCTCTTCGAAGTCACCCGCCCGTAGGTTCGCTAGATACCATGACCATACTCCGTTGTCATCATTACTATAGTAGTCTCCAACTCTTACAGACTTCAACATCTAAAATAAAACGACAAGTATCTATGCTGACCTTGTTTGTTGCTTTTCTTACTTGATAATATGGTTGTTATGCGATACTGTTGTTGTTGTTGTTGTTCTTTGCTAACAAGGTTTCTTTCTGTATCAAAATTCTTAGAAACCTACAGTTGGTCTAGTAAATGATAATCAAGTAAAAAGCCAAATGCTTGAAATGCAAGAAAGTAAGAAAACAAATGAAAGCAATAGTACTCCTTGAGAGTAAAGCTTTATTTTTTTTTTTTTTTTTCGTAAAATGACGAAATGTTAAAAAAAAACTAAATTAAAGAGAAAAGAAGAACTTCTGGTAGAGAAATCAACACAAGTTTAACAAATATCCTTTTTTTCCCCAAGAACTACGACGTACAACGGGGGGTCCCAAATGTAGTTCCAATATGGTTTCCTATAAGACAATCTTTCAACAGCAAATATGATAAAAATAGAGGGACTTAAAGAACGTGGCACGACTAATTCTTCGAATTTCTAATCCACCTACGTAATTATATTCTCCTTAGCTTAGTGAAAACAAACAAATGATATGGTGATAGCTTGCGTCCCAGCGTTCGGTTTAGCCCTTCACTTCCCTCCCCCCACTGAATGCTGTTGATGTTTCTTTTTGCCATAATAAAAATCCCAGCGACTTTCCTTTTTTTTTTCTTTTACTGCTGGAAATAAGTAGACATGAAAAAAAAATAATGGAAAAAGCATAGGAAATAGAAATAAAAACGCGCAAATAGCAACTGTTTTGTGCCAGAATTGCTGTTGCCGTCGTTGTAGTTGTTGTTTTCTGAACATTAGCTAATTCAGCTTGCATTCTCGATAAATACATACGAGAGAGTTACATTGAACAAATTGATCAATAACCACATGATGGTCGTCTCATATGCTGAATGCAGAAAAAATTTTTTTCTTTGTCAAACTCATCGCATTTTATTCGTTTTCCATCGATTATAAATAGAGTTGTAGTCCATTTCTTTCAGGACCTCTTGTCATTTTTTTCTTGTATTACATTTTAAAAAGTACTAATGGGCTAAAAGTCTGTTTGGAGGTACTGTCTTGCTTTTCCATTCAATGAACTGTCAAATGAACTATCATCGGTGATTTGAGATTTAGAGTTCGTTGTGTTTCTCTTTTGAAGTATAGTTGTGCCCAAATAATTGCGGATTCTTTTTAACTATTTCACTGTGCATTTACTTTCCTTTCTCTCTTTTTTTTTGTTTGAGGGGGGAGATGAATGATCTTGGTGTTTGGTGGAAAGCCTTTTTTTTTTGTAATCGTCAATGGAAGTATTTAATGGACTATGAGTGAGATGAGGATGTTTTGTTTTTGTTTTTTTTTATTGTGATCTTTCTACCAGATATTCATTAGGGGGATTTCCAAATGAGGGGTTAAAAAAATCCTATAGTTTTTGGACCTATACAGAATTAATAACTTTTGAGTTTTTCAATCGACTTTGATTCGCCTTAGGACCAGCTACTGTAGTCTCAGTTTATTCTGGGTATACCTGGTTAACGCTGAGGAGTCTGTTGAGGGATGGGATATTTTTCACTTCCATATAGTATCTCCATAACTTCCGTTACTTCTCGTGAAGGTGTTAACTGATAGTATTTTTTGCTCCTCTTGTTTTTTTCTTTCTCTAATATTGGTATTTGTGGTTGGGTGAAACGATAAGGGAAAAAAAAAAGAATGTATCTTCTTATTCTAGCTCGACCCCATTTGATCTTACCATTGACAACTTCAATGTTTGAAATTGCTTTCTCTGATCATTTTCGATCTTCGTTGTTGATCCTTCAAAAGAAAAATAGAAGTTTGTTGATTTAATGCATTTGTTAGGTAGAAAAAATGCATCTTTTTTTTATTTGTTGTACAAAGATCCTTTTCTTGAGAAACTAATGAACTTGTTTGAGATCTCTAATTTTATTCTGTTGATTTTTCTGTGTCTTCCTTAGGTGGAAATCTAGATAGTTGCCTTCAGCGATGGAGGCCTTAGAGTCAAAATCCCGTCTAATCGCTCTTCTATTCTTTGGTTTTGCAGCCAATACATAATAGCTTGCAGTTTCATACTCGGGAGAAATTTTACCTTTATTTTCAACTTTAAACTATATCTTGTTTAGTTATCTGTTGTAGTTATCTTGTTGTAGTTATCTTGTAGTTATAGTAGTTGGATAATCTAAGCCAGGCGGCAAAAAATACTCAAATTTTTTATTTTTTACTTTTTATGTTTTTGTCAAAAAACCGAACTTTTTTCAATGATAATAAAAAATAATAATAATAATAATAATAATAATAATAATGAAAAACTATTATCTTGTTAGAAATACAGTATGATTAATTACATATAAACTAAAAAATGAGAAAGAAAATAGTAAGATTCACTAAGGGTCCATGTTGAATAATAATCGTAGTAATAGAAAAGATCAAATAATAACAACAAGAAAATAATAGTCTTTTTTAATAAAAGTGCAATTTTTAGTTCAGCAAAATAAAAGTAACCTACGACAGGATTACCAGTATCTCTATTCTGGAGACATTATTGCTCAGACCTAAAAATGAAAAACAACTTGGGTAAATAAAAAAAAAAAAAATAATTAAAACAAATGAAATTTTGACGGATCTATTATAAGTTAGCCACGAGGAAATAACTTTTATGATTAAACCGAAAGTATGCAAATGGATGGAAATAATAATAAAAAATATAATAATAAGGACACAAAAACAAAGAGAGAGAGAGATCTGAGAAAGGCTGAGGATCAGTAATGAAAAGAAAAAAAAAAGTGGGAAAAAATGACGCTTTTCCTATACTCTTATTTATATATTTCATCAACTTCTTTTTGGACAGCATTCAATATATCCTTTCTCTTAAGCTTTTGGGCAGAGGTAACGTAACCGTTTTGTGGAGTCCATTCCTCGTCGAAGAAAACAATTCCTTGTAGAAATTCAATACCAACCAAACCTTGAGATTTACCAGTAGCTAATAGATCCTTTAATACTGCGGCAGCCAACTTCTTGTCACCCAATATACTGTCTATGGTGTCATCACCTTTAATCAGGCCATTGGCGTTAGCTAAGTCTTCTAAAGGCTTCATGTTCGGCACGACAATACCAACTGGCTTCACCTTTGTTTGGTCCGCATATACACAAATGTTTTGGACGTATTTGTTAGACCTGTAGACGGATTCCAATTTCTCTAGAGCAATGTATTCACCGTTCAATGTCTTGACGAGATTCTTCTTTCTGTCTATAATCTTCAATTGACCACGAGATGTCCATTCACCGATATCACCGGTACGGAACCAACCATCCTTTGTGATGGCGGCTTCAGTCTCCTCTGGGTTTTTATAGTACTCGGGGGTAACTGGGGCACCTTTAATCCAGATTTCACCTTGATTATTCTTGGCTAGGTAATTTAATTCTTCGACATCAACTAATTTGATTTGGACGGAACCGGAGATGTCACCAGCAATACCGATTTCGAAACCCTTTAATGACAAGACAGTAGCGTTTGCTACAGTTTCGGTTAGACCGTAACCGATCAACATTGGGCATAGGATGTTGGATAGAAAAGTTTGGGCGTCGGTGGAGATCGGAGAGCCACCGTTCAGGATCAATCTCAAACAACCACCAGTGGCTTCCTTAACCTTCTTGAACACCAAGTTCCCGACCATGTTACCACCTGGAAGGCCAGCCTTATCCAATCTCATCTTTGTTTTGTATGCGGTCCAGAAGATCTTCTGAGTGAAACCTGGCAAGTCGTTCAGCTTGGCAAGGATACCTTTTCTCACTGTTTCCCAAACAGCTGCGACACCGACCATGATAGTTGGTTTAAACTCGATCATATCACCTTGCGCTCTACGGACGGAGGCGTTTGTCAATGTCTTGACGTTGGCGTAGCCTAGGGTGGATCCCCAGTAGAACGTCGCCAATTCAAATGCTAGTTCAAAGATATGCGCCAATGGCAAGAATGCGATGACACGATCAGTTGCGCCGACATCTCCGTACACATTGTGGCAAACACCACCGACACCCGCAACGATATTACTGTGTTTTAGGACCACACCCTTTGGGTCGCCTGTGGAGCCCGAGGTGTACATAATACAGGACAGGTCCTCTGGCTTCGGTGGGTGTGGTTCAATATCTTTCTTTGATTTTTTCCCTAGCGCCAGGATCTCGTCGAAACTGTAGATTTCGATATCTGGTCTGACCTCCTTCAGTTTTTGCACCGCGTCCTTGGCGTTCTGGTAGAGCTTGCCGTTCTGTCTCTTGTCGTCGGGGTCGATGGCGTCGCTGTGGATAACGACCTTGATGTCCTTGGCCTCTTTCAACGGGTTGATCAGGTTACCCAGCAGGGCGTTATCGGTGAACACGGCGTTGGACTGGGTCTGCAGCATGGAGTGGATGAGCCCGCGCTCACCGAGGGTGTCGTACGCGGTCACGACAGGTATATTCTGGGACTGCGCCCCCAGAAAAGTCTTCATCCATTTCGGGGACGTGGACGCGAACAGGTGCAGCTTGTGCTCGCCGTTGGGTTTCAGGCCCACAGACACGAGCCCGCGGCCCAGGTTGTGCATGATCGCGATCAGTTCCTTGTAGGTGTTGTAGCGGTACGGGGTGAGCTCGTAGTACAGCCAGGTCTTCTCCTGTGGCACGTTCTTGCCGTCGATCTTCTTGACGACGACCTTGACCTCCTCGTGTATCTCCGTGACCTCTCTCCAGCCCATACCTTTGCGGTCGCCGCCCTTTTGGAAGCACTCCAGAGCGAGCTCGTAGACGGTCGACGCGTTGGAGTCCAGCGGCCTTGTCAGCGGGCCGTCCTTGGCCCTGGCGATATTGACCCGTGGCGCGGTCTCGTGAGCGCTAGCGGCTTTACCATACGGAGCGGAAAACATTATTTAAATCGAACAAAAAATTTTATCTCCACCTTGCCAGTAATAACCCTTTTTAATACAAGATCACAGATCTCAGAATATACGTAATAACACAGGTACATAGATACAGCTACGGAGATACACATTTATATATATATATATATATATATATATATATATATAGTAGGTACGGGAGGTACGTACG
>CAPT01000058.1:0-69218 GCA_001039675.1 Nakaseomyces delphensis CBS 2170
TTGTATGATAATCATGTGCCGATAATCATAACATACGTAATTCAAGTGCTGTGTGCGTACACGAAAGTTGTAATTGGGACTGCTTATAATCAAAATGTTAGGGCCTTGAAGGAGATGTTTAAGGACACATAAACAGAGAGGGAGAAAGAGACAAAGAGAAGTCGACGAAGTGTGTTTTAAAGGCGTGTCGAAATTTATTCAGGAAAGAATATCAGCTACCACCATAATAAGATAAAGAAAATATGATTAACTCCGATCAATTGCAAACCATGGTTATTGGTTTTGGTTTAGCTATGATAACTCTTATCGTAATTTACCATGCCGTTTCTTCTACCATGACTGAAAAAGAAGATTGATAACATATTGAAATAACCTAATTTATTATTGTTCTATATCAATTATTAATTTGAGCTGGCCTTCATAACTGTTAAATATAAGGATAGAAATTTATGTTTTAATACCGTGTTACTGAATGATAATGTTATTTATTGCATAGATGTTTCAGTTTCCAGAACCGAATTAACTGCAAAGCAATTAACCCAAGAAAATTCGCCTTGTATCCATATATTTGAAAAAACCAATATGCATATATAGTAAATAGACATATATATTTACCACTATTTTATGGTATTGTTACACACCTATTAGTCTTTACAATCAAATATTTGAATTAATGTTGCCTTTTGTTAGATATATGGAATATAATAGAAAAATAATACATAACTTTTATTCATTGAAACTCGTTGTTGAATATAAAAGTCCATAGAGAAAAAATAAACACACACACACATATATATATTTAAAAAAAGAATAACTGAAACGATAAAAATCTGCGAAAAGTGCTTCGGGCCTAACGTAGGTAAATGCAATTTTGAAAACTACTTAGTCGTCCCTACTACACAGTAACTTCATCGCTAGTAAGACCCGCTTGTTCCTAACGAAGATGTTCAAAATAATAAAAATTAAGGAATAGAGATGAGTGAAAAAAAGTGAATATTTTCATGAGTTACCTCCTAATAGAACTCTTCGCCTAGGATATCCTTGCAACATTTGATAACTTCGTGAACTGCTTCTGCCACATCAGTGTAAGCTCTAGCAAAGGCAATACCATGTACTTCAGTCCAGTGATAGTGTTCATAGTCAAATTCTTCCTCTACCTCAAGTTTTAATTGCTTCTTAAGCAGCGATTTTTCAAGTGATTGGTCAATGGTATTATCTAAATGTTTATTAGGAGATGAGGATTTGACTGATTTCATTTTCCCCATCTTCTCAAATAGAGACAACAGATCATACAATTTTTTTCTAGATAAAATTGGATTGGGAAGATATTTTGGGATCTTATTACTAGATCTGAAGCAGTTTGATAAAATGTAGAAAACAAAGATAACTGACGCAACACTATCTCTTCGTACTGAAAGTAAAGCTCTACTAACTTCAGTATCGTTATCTTGCTCCCAAATCTCAAAATGAGTACCCGATATACGTGCTTCTATGACTTTTTCTAAGAGGAAGGAGCAGGAATCAATGAGTTTACTATATTTGACAGGTGAAAAATTTGAGATAAATATTGGTTCGACTGAAGCTTTATTCAATAGTTCACGTATAGCAAAAATACTCTGGGTCAGTCTGACTTCCCTGATATTAGCAAGAGCCAACGCCAGGTTGGTTGGTTCATCATTCATATCCCTATAGAGATATCTATCTGAAACGGTTTGATATGATTGACTTAAATGTGCCAAGAGAGAAGCCATAGAATATCTCAATTCAACTCTAGCCTTAAAAGACCAAACAATCCAATTAATTGGGATAGATAAAGAAATACCAATCAATAAGGATAAACCTGTTATCCATGTATTTTTCCAGATTTTTTTTGTGTTTTGATTCTCAGGACCTTTACTGTAGGGCTCGAGGGTAATAATGGCAAAACAAATCAATGACGTCATACTGGATTTCGCATTATAATAAACAAGAAAGTTTACAGCGATAGGAACAGCTAATATACCTGCATATGCACATAGCACGTATGGACTACTGAAATGTCTTGATTGATTTGCCGCCCACCCCCAGAAGATACCGATTATGGCATAACCTATTCTACGAACGGGAGAACTCCATTGACCCGAATACCTCCTATGTGCTAACAAATAAAAAATTAGAGGTGCCCACCAGCACTGGAATTCTTGGTACCAATGTGCAGATTCGGGTAGCCAGGTTGGAAGACATAAAAATATGATGACGAATAAAATTTTTAGCGACCATTTCATCTCATTCCCTGAAAGAATAGTAGTAAATTTCCATAAATTATAACGCCATTTGTTTTTGGTGGTGTGGAAATTGAAATCTGTGTGATCAATAGCTCGAAGAGTAACACCAACTTTTTCCTTTGATTTGTCTTTTTCGTACTTGTGCCTTGACGTATAAGCATTATATAATCTTTCAAAAATTTCATCTACGTCTTTTTTCGTTTCAAAATAATGTAGAACATTCCCTGCACCTTCATCTATTAAACATTGTCTAGGGAGTCGTTCTAATGCTCTATGCAATGGATAATTAGGCCACAATAACCGCCAATGTATATCCTCTGTAAGCTTTTGGCAGGATGTTATTACTGTTACTAAACTTTTGGCAGAGTTTCTAATGTACCGTAGAAATAGGAAACTATCAACACAGTCAGCATCTTTCAAAATATCTGGGGCGAAATAATTTGATGTGGTAAAATTCTTATAACAGATATCTAATTTGTAAATGCGACGTTTCAGCTTCTTATTCCATTCTGCAAATTGACCTTTGAATAAGATCGTTTTATTCTTTTCTGTTTCTTCTAGGACCTTGGCAAGGCATTCTAATATAAAAATCATTTCAATTAGGAGGGAAAAAATGTCTTTTGAGAATGTTGACCTTAAAATAGAAAGGTATATATCTTTTGGAGAAAACTCACCACGAAACCCACTTTTTTGAGTAAAGTATGAAGTACCTTTCAAATTATTTGCAAATGGTGTAGTTGCTCCAGTTTGCATGGCTGTATTTGCTAAGGACGTTAGACCTTTTTCCTTCTTATTTTCTAATAGCTCATATAAAGAAGTTAAATGGACTTCATCAAGAAGTATACTCCGAACAGGAATTACTCTAAGAGGACTTACGAAAGCAGTTAACGAGTTTCTCAACTCTCTCAGGTTTTTTCTATCGTACCTAGAGAATGTTATTTGGTTAGAAAATTCACGATATTCTTGAGACAAATTTACGTTCAGGTTTGTAATCATATCCTTCTGTTTTCTGTCTTTTGTCGTTACATCGTTAATATTATCCTTATCTATTAAGGAAACAAGGAAGTCCCTACAAGATAATATCGAGGTACTGTATTCTTTGATCAATCTTGCATTTCCACTTTGTGGAAAAAATAAGATGCAGATTAGTCCTGAAAGTAATATGCCGAATAGATACGATATTCCGAAATCCCAATACAACTCCCATCGCAAGTTATGTTTGGAAAACACCAAATCAACGGTATGGGTAAATATGATGGCCATGCTGAATGAATTAAAAAAATAACTGAGTCTTCTATAAAGTTCTTTCATGGCTGTAGCGAACAAAATGGCCATAAACAAACTCTGGAATAATATACCACCTTGATGAGAGGCAGTGGGGCCAGTTGCGGTTGAAATATACCATGCTAAAGCGGACCATCCAAGACCAAAAGCTGCACCAGTAATAGCAGCTATTGATATCTCCAATTGGACACCTACGTTTCGTACAGGGTGGTGTATAATGGCTGCTATCGGCAAAAAATATCTGAATCTGTGTCCAATCCACGAACCCGCAGGATGAATTGATACTATTACGAACGCGCTGAAGTAACATAGCGAGAATTTGATCAGTGAAATCTTATTCGTCCATAAATCATTAAGAAACCTCGTTGTCAGAGATTTCAGGTCCGAATTTGATGGGCTCACCACTTGTTTTGAGAGCCTTTTCAACCAATTTGTGGAATTTTTGAAATTATCCGGTTCTGCGGACGACATAATCCTATATTCTTTCTCAGGTTGAGAATACAACGCATCAAAATAGCCATCCCTAAGCTCTTCAAGCATGAAATCCTCTATCTCATCCCACTGGTTTTCCTTTACCAAATTATCCAGTCGTACATGAGATACCGATGTAAATGATCTTTGCGGAGTCGACAGCATAGATGGACCGGCCGGCGGACTCCCGAGGGGAGATCCAGCAGGTGTCCCGCTCACCATCGGCGTAACATCTACCCCGGTTGCACCATTTGAGTTATTACGGGCCGCAGCAGCTCTGTTGGCCAGCTCTTTTAAAGAGATAGTAGAGCTTTGATAAAACGGAGAAGCTTGAGATAAATCATCGAGATGTAAAAAACTAGCTTTATCCTTCTGTCTCGGCAGCATTTAGGAATTCTCAAAATCAAAAACTGGTTACTGCAATAAAATATTGCAACTGCAAGAACAGCGCAATTGTATATTTCTTGAAGGTGAAGAAATAAATAATCAAAAGGAAAACATTTCTTGGAAATAGAAACCTTGAGTCCTTTTGCTGAACCTGAACCCTTCTTCACATTCACCCCCTCAATTTGCAGCCGGTTTTACATTTTTGCTCAGAAAACACCGGAGAAAAGCCGTAGATCTTCAGTTTTTTGACTTTTTTTTCTTTTTCTTATGTTTTTTTATAGTAGTAAGCATTAAAATTGAAACTTTGAAGATAAAGTAGTTAAGTAAATCGTTTTGAATCTGCTTTTAAGGAAATCATAGCTGTGAGAATTACAGTTTTAATATATTAGGACAGAGGCTGTGTTTTCTTTTGTTCTTTTCCCTGTTTTTATTTTACTGGGGTTCTTTGATCTGTTTGTATCCTCAAATACAGGTTTTTGATATATTGCGAAAGGAGTTTTAAAATCAAACGTGAAGAACTAATATTAGTTTAATATAATAATCATACATTTTAATACACAATGCATTCTCCGTGGTATGTGGGGCAGGAAGACAGAGAGCTTCTGCAGAAGTTTCGTTTTATACAGAATCAAGAGGATGAGAGATTAAGAGAGGCCACAATTGTAAATGAGAGTGGAGAAGAAACAAGGTGGTCTTTGGGTGTGAGCGTGCTCGAGAAAAATGATTACCGGAATCGTTATGTTAATATTATGCCATATGAAAGAAACAGGGTCAAATTAGCGGTTACAGACAACCGGAGGCAGAATGATTACATAAACGCTTCTTATGTGAAACTAGATGTTCCAGAGCAGAGCATAAATCCTGGTTATTATATTGCGACGCAGGGACCGACTGAAAAGACGTGGCAACAATTCTGGCAAATGTGTTACAACGAATGTCCAAATGGAGACATAGTTGTGGTGATGGTGACTCCATTGGTAGAGTATAACAGGGAGAAATGCTACAAATATTGGCCCATGGAGAACGACGCTCCATTTGTATCTTCTAAAGTACAAACAACTAGTGGTCAAGCTGAGGATATTTCGGAGTTCCCAGCGGAATTGACTATTAGTTACGTGGATAGTGAACGTATTGATGACTTCTACACATACACCAAGCTGTCTATTAGAAGTACCGAAAGCCCTAGTAAACGGACAGTACATCATTTTTATTTCGACCAATGGAGGGACATGAGTAAGCCCGAAGAAGTTGTGCCTATTATGAAGCTGTCCGAACACTCGCATGGTCTGAACTCCCAGGGTAACCCAATAATAGTTCACTGTTCAGCTGGTGTTGGAAGGTCAGGCACCTTCATTGCGTTAGATCACTTGGTTCATGACACACGAGATTTTCGGAATGTTTCGGAATTCCCAGCATTACAACATTTGAGAAAACCAAATGTGGACTATAGACGAGACCTGATTGAGCAAATAGTGCTACAGTTGCGCTCCCAAAGAATGAAAATGGTTCAAACGAAAGACCAATATATTTTCATCTACCATGCAGCCAGGTATCTCTATGAAACGGGGAACACAAAATAGTAAGCATATTTACATATATTCTGATAATAATATAAAAATATATATTTTTATTTTCTGGGTCTATACAATATTTTGACATAATAATTATTGACGAAATACAATACATGATTATTATCACGTTGGACGTTTAAGTATTTTTTTTTTTTAAAAAAAATTTTTTTTTTTTTCAAAATTTTTTCAAAATTTTTTTTTCAGTCGGAATAAAAACGATGCTACGCTTGTTTCTTCAAGTTTTTCAGTTTAACTTGCGATGAGCACAATGAACAAAGAAAAAAATTTTTTTTCTGCTTTCCATCCAACAGTGTTCCCATTACCTTTTGTTAACTTTTCTGTATTCAATTTTATTATTAAACTTTTCGGAATGGTGATGTTTTAGTTTATACCACCTTTTTATTAATATTTTTTCATTGCCTTCCAATTGCAAAAAAAAATCAACTAAACTTAAATATACGCAATGGCTGACGGTGTTTTCCAAGGTGCGATCGGTATCGATTTGGGTACCACTTACTCTTGTGTTGCTACATATGAATCCTCCGTTGAAATTATTGCTAACGAGCAAGGTAACAGAGTTACCCCATCTTTCGTTGCTTTCACTCCAGAAGAGAGATTGATTGGTGATGCTGCCAAGAACCAAGCTGCTTTGAACCCAAAGAACACTGTTTTTGATGCTAAGAGATTGATTGGTCGTCGTTTCGACGAGGAGTCTGTGCAAAATGACATGAAGACCTGGCCATTCAAGGTCGTCGATGTCGAGGGTGCTCCAGTCATCGAGGTTGAATACTTGGGTGAAACCAAGCAGTTCTCCCCACAGGAAATTTCCTCCATGGTCTTGACCAAGATGAAGGAGATTGCCGAGGCCAAGATTGGTAAGAAGGTCGAGAAGGCTGTTATCACCGTCCCAGCTTACTTTAACGACGCTCAAAGACAAGCTACCAAGGATGCTGGTGCCATTTCTGGTTTGAACGTTTTGCGTATCATTAACGAACCAACAGCTGCCGCCATTGCCTACGGTCTAGGTGCTGGTAAGTCCGACAAGGAAAGACACGTTCTAATTTTCGATTTGGGTGGTGGTACTTTCGATGTTTCTTTGTTGCACATCGCCGGTGGTGTCTACACTGTCAAGTCTACCTCCGGTAACACTCACTTGGGTGGTCAAGATTTCGACACCAACTTGTTGGAACACTTCAAGAGCGACTTCAAGAAGAAGACCGGTTTGGACATCTCCAACGACGCGAGAGCTTTGAGAAGATTGAGAACTGCTGCTGAAAGAGCTAAGAGAACTTTGTCCTCTGTCACTCAAACAACCGTTGAAGTTGATTCTTTGTTCGACGGTGAAGACTTCGAGGCTTCCTTGACCAGAGCTAGATTCGAAGACCTAAATGCTGCTTTATTCAAGTCCACCTTGGAACCAGTTGAACAAGTCTTGAAGGACGCTAAGATCTCCAAGTCTCAAATTGACGAAGTTGTCTTAGTTGGTGGTTCCACCAGAATTCCAAAGGTCCAAAAGCTACTGTCTGACTTCTTTGACGGTAAGCAATTAGAAAAGTCCATTAACCCAGATGAGGCTGTTGCATACGGTGCCGCCGTTCAAGGTGCTATCTTGACCGGTCAATCCACCTCTGACGAAACCAAGGATCTATTGTTGTTGGATGTCGCCCCATTGTCTTTGGGTGTCGGTATGCAAGGTGACATCTTTGGTGTCGTCGTCCCAAGAAACACCACCGTCCCAACCATCAAGAGAAGAACTTTCACTACTGTTGGTGACAACCAAACCACCGTTCAATTCCCAGTTTACCAAGGTGAACGTGTTAACTGTAAGGAAAACACTTTGTTGGGTGAATTCGACTTGAAGAACATTCCACCAATGCAAGCTGGTGAGCCAGTCTTGGAGGCTATTTTCGAAGTTGATGCTAACGGTATCTTGAAGGTTACCGCTGTCGAAAAGTCTACTGGTAAGTCCGCCAACATTACCATCTCCAATGCTGTCGGTAGATTGTCCTCTGAGGACATTGAAAAGATGGTTAACCAAGCCGAAGAATTCAAGGCTGCTGATGAAGCTTTCGCTAAGAGACACGAAGCTAAGCAAAGATTGGAATCTTACGTTGCTTCCATTGAACAGACCGTCACCGACCCAGTATTGTCCTCTAAGTTGAAGAGAGGTTCCAAGACCAAGATTGAAGCTGCTTTGGCTGACGCTTTGGCTGCATTACAGATTGAAGACGGCTCAACCGAAGAATACAGAAAGGCTGAGGTTGGTTTGAAGAGAGTTGTTACCAAGGCTATGTCATCTCGTTAAAATATAAAAAAAAAATATTAACTTTATGGTAGTTTATTTTTCATTTTGTAACTCATCCTTTTACGGAACTTTTGTATCTTATTTATAGCTAATGGGAAATAAAAACAGTACATGTTTTCACATCATACTATCTATACCAGCTACGATAGATTATGTTAAAATATAAGTTTTGCTAATTTATCATAGCACGCCTGTGAGCTGAGGAGGGTCCTCGAATTTCATCAAAATTTAGAATACCACTGCAACGGGGGCAGCATATTCCCCTTACTGGAATTCCAGTAGGATCAATTCCCAATTCTTCACCTTTCATTTTTGCTTTCTTCACTTCTCTTGCCTCAGGAACATACATGCAATTAACACATCTATAACCGCTAAATTTATATCTCCCATAACAGCGGCCACAGACACGGTTTTTCCCAGTCCAATCCCTGTAAAAATATCTGACGCCTGAACGCGGACAAGATACACAATATTTCAATTTTTTTGTATCGAGAAGGCGGTTACCTTCAGTTAGGCATTCTTGTTTGCAACAATGTGCCACTACTTTGTTTCCAAGCAGAATATTTCTCTCGTCCTCGAAATGGATACCCTTTACGTCTGCTTCAGATATCTTCTTATCAATAAATCCGAAGAACTGGGGTTCTCGTATAACTGATTCTGGAGCCTTTCTCCTTTTATGTCCACTTCTACAATACGATAATACATTTTGTAAAGCGGAAGATCCAGAAATATTGCAATCATATGTAAATTGGCAATTAACTAGCCTGCCCTCAATAACCTCAGGTCTAGCTGACCTTGTTGTGACTGTAGCGGAAATGCCCAATGATCTGGCGATATGAACAACAGCATCCATTATACAAGGATAAATCGTTTGAATGGATACTTTATAAACGTCTGGGTTGTCCTTTCTCTTGCTCACATAACCATCAGAGTCTATCAAACCAGCTAAGAAGGCCTCTCTGATTTCAATGTCTTCTGTCCACATAAATTCCGGGACGTATTTCTCACCACTATTTTCCTTTTTAAATCCTAAAGCCAATACAGTGTTCCAAAATGGGTTATTTTTCCTTAGATTTCGAGTCTTCCGTTTCTCCTCAGGTTCATTACCATAATAGAGCCTAACATGTTTTGCACGTAACGGGACCTTTTCATCTTTGTAGGTTGGATAAATGCCCCACTTTCTGCCAAGTACAATCAAACTGTTCATTAGGGGTGCATCAAGACTGTCCATTGTGATTTCTGGTTCCTTTGTGGTTCCATCACCAATCCATAAGCCAAGTAACCATGCCATTGCTGTAATTGAAGGCGTAATCAGGTGAGGTTTACCACTCAAGAATTTTGAAAGTATACCATTACCACACAAAATTGGACTACATTTTAATGCTGAGGTTACTCTCATAGATGTATCCAAGTAATCCAAGTCTCTGACTTCAATTAAATAATCAATATAATCTCCAGTAATTGCGCTTCTCTCTTTAATAAAGTTATCTGCCAGCAGAAAGCCCTCTTGAGTTTTCGGAAAGTTCTTATGATGATTTTTTGGTATAGAGATGAGTCTTCCATCATTGGTAACTACATCTTCTAAACATCTCCATCTAACAGTTAAATTTGGTTTGATTGTACTGTTTTCCAGACAGGCAATGGCGGGTACTCTTAAAGGTATAAGATGGGAACCTGTGCAGTTGAATCCAAGTCGTTGGTAAACAGTTTTCCTACGAGGATCAAGCCTTCCAGGTTCTCCTTCGTTTGCTCGGTGTTTAGTTTTTTGATAAATTTCATAAGTGGTATGATGAGCACTGCTTATATGGGTTATTCTGGCCGGTGTACCGTCGTCACACATTACAAGTGAGTTGACGGTTAGTTCGCAAACCTTCTTTATTTCTCCATTGGCCATAACCACGGTTGTGTTAATGTCAAACATTCTAGAAACTTAAACTATAATTTATTTTAGCTTCCAATGAACAATTTAAAAACAGTTTTTTATTTTCAAATTAGAGTTGTCAATTGATGAAGGTTCCTAATAATGACAATCCATAAAAGGCATTTATTATGCCTTTTTATACATTTTCAAAGCATACCATTATCGATATTAAGTTAACCTAGCAATGGCTATTCAGTATATCAAGGACGCCAAAATTAATCAATTGAAAGTCCAAATGCAATTTATTTTACAAAGCGCAAGTGGAAGGTGTCTCTAAGAAAACAGGTTTGGTATGCCAGGTAATAAAGATATTGTATACATAACGGTGGTTTATGTTATTTTTTCGTGAATACCATACTTTTCATTTATTTGGCGTTACTCGGGGAATAATAAATATATTCGTGATTTATCTTCGATAACCGCTAACAGAGACATCGCAAACTGTAGTGCCCAAGAAAAAAATTTATATATATGTAACGCCAAAACTCATATTATTATTTTTTACTATGTTGAATTTGCGTGTATAGGTCAAATCGTAAGTAACCTAGGAGGATTCGAATTTGAAATCGCGAATATTTCCTATACCTCGTGTTTCGAACCAGATTAAAATATCCAGTATATTAGCTTAATAACATCTAAAATCCATCTTTTTTCAATTGACCCTCACGAAATGATTTCTCGAATCAATAGATTTATTATAATGACACCTCCATTAGAACACGATGTATCTACCAGAAAACCGAAAAGATATACACTACGATGGGGTTTTCTTCTCGAAAATAGAGAGATTTTTAAATCGCTGATCTAGTAGACATGTCCGGAAGATAATCGCGTCCGCTTTCTTACTACCTTCTCAACATTGTGCAGTTTCTATAAACATAACTTCGTGTAGCCAACGCAGTTGGAAGTTAACATTTACATAACTTCGTGTAGCCAACGCAGTTGGAAGTTAACATTGTAGAAAGGGGAGCGGTGGAGTATCGATGTCTAAGAAAACTAATGGGCACAGTACTTTATCCGTATTATCCACAATCGTATAATTTAGTAGCAGTGGAGCTCTTGGGCTCTTCGTCTTTAAACCAGGAAAATATTTAATCTCTGTCCCTTTTTTTTTTTTGTACTCTTTTTAAAATCATCTACATTATTTTCCTAGTACGAATATTCAATATAGGTATATAATAAACCCCATAAATTATAGAGTGAGGCTAGAATTAATATATTTTTGTTCGATGAAGACTCTATTTTTTAGTCATTGGGTTTGACTAAGGTTGTTTTTTTTTGTAGAAAACGCGAAAATGCAGCCTCGCACAAGGTAATCATAGATAACCACACAATCTGTCAAGTAGGAAATTGGCAGTCAGTAGGAGGGGAAAGGTTTTGCAACCTATTAACCTCAAATAGGATAGGTTATAATTATTTCATTATTATTTGATATATTCAATTAAACGAAGAAAGGGTATATTTTGTCTTATAAGGAAGTCTTAACATTGGCCGTATGTCTCTATTTGTAGCCATGTATAAACTAAAGTACGGCTAATAACAACGGCTACACGTTTTAATTTTTATCATTTTCTTCTCTCAAGTGTTGCTTTCTTTGATTGTACAGAATTTGCGCTTTAATTATTATATAGTGCATTTTAGACCAACCTTGCACTGACCTAACAATTAGCTCAGCTTTAAATTTTCAACTTAGAGGAGATGGTAATATGAGAATTCTGATGAAATATTTAAACTTTTAAGGTTGAAAATACTTGATGTACATAACTTGTTCGTTTTCGTAGATTATTTATTTTTCCACAGGCTATGCCACCTTATTAATAAGTAAGTCCTTAAATATAAAAACAATTGCAATAAAATATTGTTTTTGTAGGAGGAAGGTTAAAAATATGATAACAGATGATTAAACACAATCGTAATCACATCGAAAGTCTTTTATGGATTGCTTCTTAATTTTTGGGAAATAGATCTATAAAATGACATTTTGGTAAAATAGTTTCGAAGATTTTTATAATATGTTTTTGCGACCTGTCAAAGTTATCCCAAACATTCAGTAGTCTTTCTATTACTAATTATTAAAATTCCTCCCATTCGTCTTCTCCTGCTTTAGGCGGACGCATTTTTTCTTTCTTCAAGAGATTGTCAGTAGAGTTTGTAGAGTTTGCAGTGCCTGGCATTGGTGAGGTCCTATTAAAGTTTGACATAGTATCTTCTTCACCAGTTATATATTGCTTAGTGAAGGAACTGAAGGCTTGTACACCATAAGTACTTGTCTCTTGGAATTTTTGGCCGAATTGTGCAGCTGCTCTTTTAGTTTCCTCTGAAAGTTCCCCAGTGTTCCATTGTTGTACATTAGGTTTAATGTATGTTTCGTTCACATCATCAAATGATTTTTGGAGTGCAGATGAAAATAGGCCCCAGCCTCTGGATAATGTACCAACAGGGTCAGTTTGCAAGTTTTCTAGGCTCATGGTATTAGTGTTTGCCTGCTTAGAATTGTTCACTGGTGTGTTACCAAACCCTTGAAATTTACCACCTTGTGAGGGAGGCAGATGATCAGGCCTCTCTTGGTTCTTCTGCCCAAGTTGTGCAAAATATTGTTCGTTCTTCTCCTTCTGTTGTGGAGTTCCTGTTCTACGTGATTCAATTGGGGTGTCTTGTCGACTAGTTGCATTAGATGTGATACTTCCGGCACCTGCCTTTGTAGCGACAGATGGAGTGGAGGTTTTTCCTAGGGCTTTTGGGTCGAAATCTGGGTGCTTTGGTTCGACGAACTCCTTGTCTTCAACTTCACAGCTTAATTTTTCCTTGTAATCTTCGGCAATGGGGTTATCATATTTAATTTTATGTGGCAAGGTCATATCGATACCGTGACTAGTCATGTACTCAATAAATGGTTCGTTACCACCTTTCTCCATTCTAACTAATTCTTCTTGCTTGAATTGGTCCATAGTGATTGAACGTACAAATGAAATGTGAACGCCAAGACTTCTATGTGTACCAGCACATTCTAAACAAATAAAAATACCAAATTTGGGTGAAGCCCATTGTGGGTTGGGAGCATTACAGTCGACACATCTTTTATTAGCACCAACCTTTTGTAGTTGAAGCAATCTCCTACGGTTGTCAGGATCAACTTTCCATTCAGACATTATCGTTTTCTTTTTAAGCTACCGTTACTGGTTTTTTATTCTTTGCTTCGTGATCTGTCTAAATATATCAATCCTAAAGTAAAAATATATATGCCCATTGTATGTGCTATCATATTAATTTCGATTTCATAATGTGAATCGACAAAAGATATCAAATTTCAATAGCTTAGACCGTCGCAGCGAGAAAAAAAAATTTTTTTTGGTGTGTATTCTTCTATGTAACCGAGCAGAAATCAATGATTGTGATAGTTGTATATTGTGATATTCAAGTTTACGAATGATACAACTTTGAATTCTTATTAAATAATTAAAAGCCAAGAAAAGTCTGATTTACAGCGATGAGTTCCCTCGAGTTAACAGATAGTAAATTCGAGAAGCTAATTTGCACCGTATTTGAAAAAATCTTAATACGTGTATAGATAATATTAAAAAGAGAACATAACTTTCAAAAACTGAGGTATATATATGTATAGCGATATCTATCGTTGTTTATCAATTTGTGCAACTAAGAAGAAAATAATTTGAAAATACCTAAAAAATAAATAAAATGCCAGTGATTAGATATCAATGCAGAACGTGGAATTCATTACTACAATTGCATTTTCTTACGGAAAAATTAATATTGGTCAGACTGTCAGTCCTTTTTTATAGTGTTATTAGTTATCTCAGTGTATTGTAATGCAGTATATTGGAATATGAAATGTGTTTTAGAAAAGAAAGAAGAACGTAGCATGTTTCCCTTGACATTGGACTCATTATTTGTGTTTTTAAGGTAAATTATGATTCAATTCTATCAAATGTATACTGTAGGAAGGAAGACAGGTTTGTTTTAGGGGAATAGTGAATTTTCATGCAAAATAAAAAGAAAAAGAAAAATATAAAGCTATTGTCGTCTCATATCGTTTAATGTTGATCTAATGTCACCCATTGCTTCGAGTAGAAGTTTTCTGAGCCACATGGTTTCCTGCCGTTGCTGTTCAAGTTCCTTTGTTAGAGAGTGTATTCTTTTATCACTTTCTGCAACTTGTTTATTATAGTGATTTTTCATCTCTTCAAAGGTGTTTTTATGCATCTCTTCAACACCCAGGGGAACATTACCAGCGGAGACGAATCGTATTAAACTTGATGCACGTTTTATCTTTGTATCATTAGGAGAATTCACTGGAAACTGTAATATGTCGGCCATTGCAGATTCAAACTCCTCTGTAGTAGTGTTATTTGGAATATTATTCGGTGGGATGCTAAAGTTGATAGAAAAATCATTCGGTGTTGGGCTTGTCGGTTGGGTATAGTATCCGTTCAGGGATTTGTTGTTGTTCATATGCAATGTGTAGTTCCCCAGTTCTCTGTTTATATTGCTAATACTGTTATTGTTGTGATATAAGGACCCCGTATAGAGTTGGTTCAAATTTGCAAAACTTTGATTTGACGATTGTCGTCTAGGGGAGTTGTTCGTGGTCCAAGATTTTGGAGGTAATAGTTTGTCTGTTGTAGGATCATACACTGTCATGATATAGTTCTGCATAGCTGTCCATACTTTATTCTTACTTAATGTGGAGTAATCTTTCAGTTCACCTGCCTGTGTAAAGAACTGACTGAATTTGGAGTCTGCGTAGTTATCCTGTAATTTCCTTCGTACTGTGAGGAACCTGCGATATAGTATGCCGGGATAATCGCTCTCGGCATTATTCCCTGCTATCGAGAAAAACACCTTCGAAAGGTTTGATGAGGGGCTCGTGTTCGTGAGCAAGTTATATATCTTGTTAAACACTGTTCTTAGGTACAGGTCCTCGAACTTGCCGTTGTTTCCGCCGTTGTTGTCTCCACTAAACAACGGTGTAGTAATATTGGTAAAATTGGAATGGATTGAGGTTGGTGAGTTATCCGGCAGCAAGTTATAGGGTGAATTAGTGTGTGCACCGATAATCATTTGAAATGCACATATTATAAACAAATCAAGGTTAAACTCATCCATAATCGTAATATTTTTTGTTTTTCTTTTATTTTTTTATTCTTAATTTATTTGTATCTCCACTATCAGATTCTGCCGAGTCTTGTTTGTTTGCTTCCTATAATGGTGTTTCTTTACAAATTTTAAAACAGATCACACTACCCTCATTTAAAACTCGTAATGGGCTGATATTAACTCCCCTTCGTGAAGAGAAAGAATAGGAAAACTCCCAATTGGAATACAAGAAACACAAAGCAAACAAAAAAAAACAAAAAAACAAGTGCAGTGTTATAAAACTCTCTTATTCCTATCTTTTTATCAAAATACTTAATATATATATGTGTGCTATATAAAGTTTTGATATTAGTCTATAAACATGATTTTGGCAAAACTCAATGCCCTATAACGTAAATCATCTGTATAATGAGAACAAGAAAACAAAAACTTTAAAAATGAAGAAAAAAAATTTTTTTTAAAATTTTTTTTTCACTTTCCACTGCGATGCCGTGATACAAAAAATATATATTTATATTAATTTTGTCCTTTTTTTTTGATTTTCCCATGCCATCGCACCCGGGGCTAACCCCACCTTCAATTTCAAACGATTACCCTCCCCGACGCACGTGCAATTATATCACTTCATACAACATCGCATGTTAAATACCATATAACGAAGCTCAGGTGACTTAACATCATCTTTTCTGATATTTACATGTGCTAACACGTATATTATTATATACAATCACTATTTACTACGTACATGTGGTATTGTCGTATATTGTGACTTGAGGTATGTCAGTATGACCCGACCACCACCTTTAAAGAATGAAGGGAAAAAAAAAACCAGTATGAAACGCGTTAGACTAGCTCTGTTTTTCTTGATCTTCAGCAATTGATCTATATTTCATGCATGTTTATATCATCGATGAACAACAGAGATAAACGATTCTTTCAGTTTGTTTGTTTTTTGTTCTGAGTCTTACTTGCATTGAGAAAGAGGTGCAACCAAAAAAAAAAGTAGTTTAAAGAACTTATAACAATTCCTTATTGAAGAATCGAAGAAATGGATTCCCCTTCTATGCCTGCTAACTTGTTCCGCAGGAAGGATAAAAACTATAAGCGTGGTACGGTCTACTCTATCATGTTATGTGGTCCTTCTGGTACTGGTAAGACTACGTTTGCTAACAATTTGTTACAATCCAACTTGTTTAGACATAAATACAACGGTGGATTACAGGGCTTTAACGAAAACACTAATGAGTTCCTGACGATTACTAAACCAACCCAAATTATATCGTACAATTCCAACAATGGTCTACCCTCTCAATCTATGGAGAACCTTTTGGATTTAACAAAGGAGAGCGATTTTGATCAGGTGTTTAACCCAGCTACACAAACCGAGGACTCAGGTATCGCAATAACCTCCACCTCCTTCGAGATACACTCAAACAAACAAGACACTACCGACAGCGAGATAGACACTATTTTTTTGAACCTGGTTATGACTTTGGGGATAAGTGAAAACCTGGATAACTCTATTTGTTCTACTGAAATTGACCTGTTTCTGAGACAACAATTCGATACCGTCCTAGCTGAAGAAACTAAAATTAGAAGAAACCCAAGATTTGAAGATACAAGAGTCCACATCGCGCTATACTTCATTGAAAATACCGGTCACGGTCTTAGGGAGCTGGACGTAGAGCTTATGAAAACTTTAACGAAATATACGAACGTTTTACCTATCATTTCAAAAGCAGACTCATTCTCTCCAGAGGAACTAAAAGAATTTAAACAACAGATAAGAAGCGATATGGAGAGATATAACATCCCAGTGTACAGATTTGACTTGGATTTGACAGACCCCTCTGCACAAGATTTTGATTTGGATCAACAGACCATTGAAGAAAATGAATTCCTGGCATCTCTACAGCCATTTGCCACTATTTGTTCGGACCAAAAGGACGCAAATGGTAAATTTATCAGGGAATATCCATGGGGATCCATACTGATTGATGATGAAAACATCTCCGACCTTAAAGTTCTGAAGAACGTTCTATTTGGCTCCCATTTACAAGAATTCAAAGATACCACTCAAAATGTTCTGTATGAGAACTATCGTGCAGATAAACTGTCAACCGTTACAAACGGTAAATATCAAGAAGGTGATACTTCACTAGATTCAGAGACTATGTTTAAAAGGCAGTCAGCTGTTCCAAGCTTGAGTAATTTCCAATCACTAATCAAAACAGGTCAAATCAAATCTTATCAAAACTTGCCAATCTCACCATCACCATCTCAAGGAAACACATCGACGAAAGAAGGAGTTAATCTAGAAAGTAATGCAAGTATACATTCAGGTAACTCAGTATCTACTTTTGGTGCAGTGCCAGAGAGAAATCAGTTGAGGAATATCTCTGAGACTGTGCCGTATGTTTTGAGACACGAGAGACTATTAGCGAAGCAACAGAAACTAGAAGAATTGGAAGCGCAATCAGCCAAGGAGCTACAAAAAAGAATACAAGAATTGGAAAGGAAGGCTCATGAACTGAAATTAAAAGAGAAAAGAATGATTTCAACAGACATGTCGAATTCTGCTCAAATTGGTATAAAGAAGGGTGATACATACAATGACCTGGCATCAATAGTATCAGGTCGCTGAATTTATAAATATTTCATACATCTTACTAATGGTTTTATATATATATATATTTTCAAGTAAAATCAATTATCAGAATGAGATATCAAGTCGATCCTTTAATGAGAAAAATAACAAAATGTAACAATATTTACGAATTTCTGTTCGGTTAAATTACTAAAATGTATATCAATAACTATTGCTCTAAAAATTAAATTATATGGTGACTGTCGTTTAAAAGAGAGCGAGCATTCAAATCAAGTCCAATAAGACCAGAATTAATTTGATTGAAAAAAGAACCAACCCAGAAAGCAATGCAATTGAGGAGGGAGAAAAATGTAATTCATTCAAAAATATCTCTAAAATTAATTACGATTTATCTTATTTTCAACATGTTTTAGCCAAAAAGATACAGCTGAAAAAGAGAATAGCAGGAAAAAAATAAAATAATAATAATGGTGATAATAATGATAAAGTAATAAAAAAAAATCGAAATAAAAGTAAAAATATGCAATATAGATTTCGCAGCAACCAAAGTGTCTATAATCAGCAGAAATAATGAAGATAAAAAATGCTGAAACTTCCAAGAGGTCGTTAATATTAATTTTTCACAAAGTTTGGGGAATAGTTATATGATGAGCCGATACTTGATAAGTTCTTTTTATTATTAGAACTCCTAACGCCAAGCGGATTCTTAGAAAAACTCAACCGGATCCCACCTTTACTGCTGCTATTTGCCCGTGGAAGTTGACTGCCATATAACTCTGCTAATGCCCTTGTCGCGTAGCTGACATCATCGAACTCTACAAAACACATTGGACCATGACCATGGCTATTATTATTTTTGTTCCGAAACGATAATCTCCTGAAACCAGGCTGAGAGGAAAACAATTGGCGTAGCTCTTGTTCTGTTGCATCAGGAGGTAAATTACCGACGTAGAGTGTATTACATGGTGGATTTTGATCTGCAGGATTTGCTGGAGGAGGGACTTTTGCAAGCAAGGATAAATCTGCTTGCGATATTGTGTTAGAATTGACAATGTTAGATTGTGAGTTATTGGTCGAAGAATTGGGCGCCAAAGATGAAGATCTTCTCGGTGGAGGACCCTTAGTTGCCACACTACGAGTTGTATTCATGGCCCTGTTATTGATATTTTTTTGTATGGACGCGTTATTCATTGCGTTAGTTTGCAATGAAATTCCATTTACAATCGCGGTTCCTGAGGCATTATTTAAAGTAGAACTGTTATCATGCATTAGTATTTCATTTCTGTAATTTCCAGGCGCAGTATTAATGATATTACTACCTTGACTCTGAGGTATTTGTGATAGACTATTAAATGATGGTGTCTGGTTCATTGACATACCCATATTGGATGACATCATATTAGAATTTGGCCCGGTTAAATTTAGATTATTAGCACCATTAATATGGTCCATTCCTCCCTGTGG
This sequence comes from Nakaseomyces delphensis CBS 2170, assembly GCA_001039675.1. NCBI lineage: Eukaryota > Fungi > Ascomycota > Saccharomycetes > Saccharomycetales > Saccharomycetaceae > Nakaseomyces > Nakaseomyces delphensis. Next base: position 19,391 of record CAPT01000058.1, read on the forward strand.
GATTTGAGAAAATTGGTCTTGTGATGATTGACGAGGTATCGAATTTGTCCTGATGTTACTAGATGTGCTGGTTGGTGGAATGTAATACTCATTTGTAGTAGATAATGCGGAATTCATCCATTCTGTTTCACCTAATGATTGTGTTCCCATACCAGATATAGGTAGCTCATCCACTGTACTTGGTAGATTGTTTGTTCCCCATATACTATCATTGATCTCATCATTCTCCATTAATAATAATGCTTTACCTGTGTCTTTAGAATGTGACTGTTGAATACCGTGGCCATCAATTTTCAAACCAGAGGAATTGGAGGGGTCTGCAGTTGGAATTAAATGTTGTTCGACACCCTCCGTTGTGAATGGATCACCAAATGAGAAACGAGATTTTTGCATCATACTTGGTCTCTTGTTTACAGATGGCAATGGAGATGATTGGTCTATCCCAACAATGGAGTTAGCATTTGAGAAATGGTAATTTTGCTGATTTTGTCCCCCGGTCGATAAACCAGAGTTTAGTATTATATCAACTAAATTGATTAACTTTGCTTGAGAAGAGTCATATATTTGAAGAATAAGTTTCGAATTCCCATTTCCTGTTTCAAACACATCAGGTTTTTCCATTAATGATGTTGAAAATTTGAGTAAGTTTTGTTTATCCTCAAAGGTGGCCCTAATAACTTTAGCATTGCTATCTTCCGGTGAGTTTGTAAGGTCCTCTTTAATTATATCCTTTAATTCTGCTGTGGTTATGAGCTCAATTGTTTTTACACTGAGGGCTAAGGCAAATATACAATATACTTCCCTCAAAGTTACATCTTGTGGCACATTTCTAATCAACAGGGAGATATCCTCGGAGTTCTCCATTCCATGGGCTTTGAGATAGTTCAGGAGGCTGTCTGTTTGTAAAGGCGACTGTCTGTTGTTATTACCACCTGCTGTAGATATCGTAGAAGAAGTGTTGGTCCTCATTCCGTTCGGAGGGAGCGGACTCTCATAAGTAATACCACTGTAAGTTGACGTAGGCGCAGCGATTCCGGTTAAATCGATGTCTGTGGGTTCATGAAACATAGAGGTGTCCATAAGACTCACTTTGTTAGTGGGGGAAACAGGATGAATATTAGGATTTGCCCCACGAGGCATGAAATAATCCGATTCTGTCATTCTTTAATGCTTACAACAAAAATATCCTTCTGAAACGTTTTCTATTGTATTTCGTTTTGTAACTTATGCTATACCGTGGTTCTTTTAGCTCTTAGATATTGGTATTTTTCAGCTTTCCAAATGCTTTCGTTTTATCGTCTTCAAAATTACGTGCTAGCTCCTTAGCTCCCGATAATTTTTTGTAATGAAACAGTAATTGTTCTCAATGATTAAGCGATTGCGAGTCGTATGAAGATTGTGATTTGTATGAAAAATGTGATTTCTTTACTTCTAATTAACGAAATGACTTAAACGTAAATAGAGGTTACGCCAATTTTCTAAAATTATATTTAACGGGTTCCCTTTTCCTGAATCCCCCCCACCTGTCGTGTTTATTGTTTTTCCTCTCTTTACCTCGTTACTTTTTTCTTTCTCTTGGCATTTCAAACTTTTTTTTTGAACGGATTTGGAGGAAATTGGTCGTAGGTTCGAACCTCGATTACAGTATATAATAATAATAACAATAACAATATAAAAAACTTGGGATAATTAAGTATATACTTAATATATTATTAGAGTTAATAGTTAACTACATAACTACCACTAAACATACTAAAAACTAAAAACATTAGATAAATTTGAGAACATTACTTTTAAGATATATTTAAATTTAGAATGAAAATATACCATAAACTGTGAGGGAAAAAAAAATAATCCATTTCTATTCAATAACTTTTTCTCTTTTTATTTTTTATTTTTTTCTTTTTTATTGACAATCGTATTCATTCATCTTTGTTGAAGAGTAATGGGTTCGTTACCTTGTCTCTTTGTACCCGTTCTCTCGGCCTCTTTGGCGTTCCTCGATGACCTTGGGGTAGATTGAGACAAGTTGGAGTGGTTCTTCCTCTTTGAGGATTCGTAACTGTAGTTCATTGGGGTACCATGAATCATGTGGTCGCCCTTATCAACATTGGACGCAGCGTACGTAGGAACTGTTGGGTCGACTAGACTGTTGTGATATTTCAAATCTTCATCGACATTGTCAATGTTTCCTTCTCCACGATTGGATGTTGGGTAACGGTGGTTATCGTGATCGCCAACATCTTCGCTTTTTAGACTACGACGGGAGCTGACAGATTGGTTAAATTCAGGCGACGTGGACTTAGAGATGTGTGTTTGCTTCATACCCCCTTGTTTTTTCATTGGGAATTGCCTACCTTGATTGGTCAAATTTGAATCCCCAACGTGTTCCGTTGTGTTTGTTCCTCCAACTGGATGCTTGTCCTTGATATTGCGATCCATTTCATGAGAGTTTGTATGCGATGCATAATTACCCATTTCATGTTGGACAAATCTTTCATTATTTTCGTCCGTAGGCTCAGTAATATTCATATTCTTCATTGGGTTTGGATTATTACCGTTGTCCCTAGGTTCGTTAACTGATGATTGGCCAACAGGACGTACATGTTCAAGTTTCTCGATCTCTGAAGACAATACAGGTTTCTTAGTTTGTCTTCCAACTCCGTTGTCATTGCGCCCGGAGTCCAACCCAACAATTCTTTGCCTGGAAGAGGTAGTATCCATCAAATCACCACCTTGATGTAGATCAGAGTCTTGACTCTTAATCTTGTTGTTATCCTCAGTGGTTGAACGGGCACTTTTTTGTCCTGAAGGAGCACTATCGATCAAATCACCATGCTGAGGTAGTTCATTCACAAGGTCATGTGTTCCTAAACCTTTATCAGCATTGGAAACCGAACGGTGATTTTTTGGTCCTGAAAATGAGCCAGTCATCAAATTTTTACCTTGTGGTTCTTCGGCAGATAATTTTTTGTCTTTTGAAAATTGATCAAAACCAGCCTGTCTAGTTGGAGACGAGGACTCATTTGGTATCAAACTCTTATATTTAGGCAACTTGTCATTGTTGTCGTTACCGTCCTCCAACACAGACTTCTTAGACGCAGCTGGGATTTTATCATCAACGATTTTTTCATTTTCCATTTCCTTGTGATGAAACTTGTCATTGCTATTTGGAGGTGAATCTGTAGAGTTTTGCATTTTTTCAATTGCGCCCTTGACATTGATGTTGTCAATCATACTCTTATCAAGGGAGGAAGTTCTGTGAGTATCAGCACCCTTGAAATCCTGGTTGTCAGTATGTATTTCCGATGGATATGTTGTTCCAGCAACCCCGATTTTACCAACAGAAGTATTAGTATCCTTAGAATGAATTTTGTCGTTTGTACCCAAAGTACCTGGTAATGATTTCTTGGTTTCAGAGCTATGAGCAATATTCATAGAGTCTTTTCCGACACTATTGGCAAGCATGTCAGCAACACGAGGATTATCTTCGCAGTTAAAGTTTGGATTCAAGTTCTTAGTTGCGGAGTTAGTACCGGCCTTGACATTATTGTCTTGACTCAAAGAGGAGTTAACTTTATCAGCCGGGGCAAAAGACTTACCCTGGCTGGTGACAGTATTATTGAACTCCTCCATCATCGATTTGTCATCACCCATGGTACCAGCAATGGTACCCAATGGTATTTCATTAGTCCTGCCATATTCATCGTAGGCAACAGTGGTTTTGTAAACGTCCTCGATGGAAGAGCTCTTTCTTCTCATCATTTCAGCTTCATGAGAGTCCTTGTCCTGCAAGGACCTCTTATCGATCTTAGTCTTCCCAGTATCTTCAGTTGGTAATGGCATTTTATGACTTTTTTCACCAGAAACTTGTTTTGAGGGAGTTGGTTGAAATGATACCTTGGGAGAGACGGTTTGTCCATTTAATATATCCGTCCTGGGTTCAGGATTGGAGGCAGCTGAAGGTTTAGGATTAGCATTTAAGGGGTCCAAATTTCCTGCATCTGCACCACCACTAATAACTTTTCTTTTCGCTGGGTAAGCTCCATGTTCAACGAACTTGCCAAAATGAACAGTATTAGTATCCTTGCCATGAACAGGAACACCCCTTGCTCCAACCAAGACCTTGGGGCCTGGATTTGGATTCGATTGAGTCCTGGAGGTTACTCCTTCATTTAGGGATCCTTTAGGGGTCCCTGAATGATCCTTGTGCGATGAGGCACTAAATCTCCTGAAGGGGTTGATCTTCCCTAAGTTCATACTGCTGCTTCTTTTTTTTCTCTGGGCCACGTCCGGGTTAGCACGAACATCCTTGGTCACAATATCTTCGTCACCAGTGATAGCGAGATTATAACTGACCGGTTTGGTAGTGCTATGTGAGAATGCCTTTGATTGCTGTCTCTGGCCATCGAAGAAATCCACATACTGGGAGTCGTTTCCCATGGCTGTAGGATCCAAATTCTCAAAGGGTTCGTTACCCATGGCCAGCGGGTTCTGGTCTTGGTTCTCTTCACTTTTATCAGCAGAATCTGATGTTGGCTTCTTGAAACTCATCAAACTATAGAAAAAATGGGGTTATATAAATACAAAGATAAAGAAGGAAAGAAATATTATCAAAAAGTAGAAGAGCGATAATTAATATTAGCGCCAAGAAGAATTGGAAGGGGGGGTCAGAAATAAAGTTTTTGCCTGCTCTCTATCTCCTAAAAGTCGTTGTTTCCACAAGGCTATTTTGGAAAACGTGACAGGAAATTTTTGAACATAATTATTTAGCAAATATTTCATACCTTCTTATCCTTTTCACACTGTTATTATATCTTTCTCTTCAACTCTTGTGTTCCTTTCTTTTTCTTCTTTTGAGTTTGTTTTATTATTAAATGTTAGTAACTTGTTAACTGTGAGTAAGAATTTAAAAGAGCTATTGATAATGAGTTTTAGGAATGATGTTGTTCTTGTCTTGGGTCCGTGTAACCTCCCATGAGTAATATTAAGTTTTTTTTTCTTATTGAATCTGATATTCCAAATTTTAATGATACTTTACTTCATAAAGTGATGGAGAAGAGGCGAGATGAAAGAAGAAGGTATGAATAGAAATGGTTTTTTATTAGGTGTTTTTGAATTAAAATTATTATATTAGTAATTATCGAAAAAAAGGTGATTTCTAAACAATTGTTATAGCAGAGAGAATTAATTAAAGGGGGGAATTAAAAAAAAAATATAAAAATAAAAAAAAATTGTGTGGTGACAACAAATATAAATATTGTTTCACACCATCAACAATTTTTATTTTATTTTTATTTTATTTTTTTTTTTATCTCATTTTTATTTTTATCCGACCAAACTTAAATATCATTTGCAATTACTTTGAGTAGCCTTCAGTTCTTTTTCACCAACTATTGTTAACGGTGTTAACGTTTATTTTAGGGTATTATTATAAGTAGTAAAAGAATAAGAAGGAAAGAAAAAAAAATTGAAATTTGAAGGAGTTATTATCAATTGATAAATTAGAAATTAAACAGATAACAAATGCAATGATTAAAGTTTGGCACGATGGGAATAAATAAAAAAGAAACAAAAAAAAAAAGTAATAGTTATTAGGTTCTTGAATATAAGAAATTTTAGCGGCTGATTAGTAAAATGTTTTTTTCAAAACCAATTCTCTCCTCTCCTATTATTGCGCGGCTCTCTCCATTAACTAACGAAGATAAAGTTACAATTTAGAATATAAAAAAAAAACTTGGGAAGATATCAAATTAGGTAGAAAAAGAAAAAAAAAATTATGAGTTTAACAATTTTTTTCTTTTAAAAGAAAAAAAACCTAAGATGATTGATCTGGGTCGATCTTTAAGTTGGAATCAATGTCTGGGACATCAGCGACTGGGATTGTGGTAGACTGCTGCTTCTTGCTTCTTAGCTTGGTGAAGAATGTACGGTGAGTGTGCTGTGCTTCAGCTTCTGGGACACCTGCGGTGCCCTCAGTCTCAGAGTACACGTCAGTAGTTCTGTATTGAGTGTACGCCTGTTTCTTGTGAGTGACTGCATCGACCAAAGTCCAGATAGAGCAGACCATCATCAAGAACATTGTAGTCCATATCAAGGCGAAACACTTAGCACCCATCTTGGCGTGTCTGTTGTCGTGGTGGAACGCTTTCTTTGCCTTTGCGTAACAACCAGTGTACAAACAAGCGGCCAAGGTGATGAAGAACCACGAGATCCAGCAGAATGTGCAAGAGACCACGGAGAGAGCCTTCCTTTGCAGCATGATGCTCAAGAAAACTGGGACGATTGCAATCACGGTGAAGAACAGCGAGATTAGCAGCATAGCCCAGCCGACCTTCGACAAGTAGTAGTAGGTCTTTCTCTTGTGGATGAACGTGTTTGGCATGTTATCGGACTCGCCGAAGTTATCCTTTGGAGAGAAAGGCTTGTCAGCACCCCTGCTGCTACAGTCGTAAGTTTTGCCGTCCTGGTAACCGCAGTACATGTAGTTGTACCATCTGGTCACGGCCGGCGCATCGTTGAAACCGTCAGTGTTGGCCTCAAACCAGTAGAAGTTCTTCAAAGTGCCCCCGTCACGGGCTCCAGACAAAATCAGCAGGAACGACATCACACCTGCACCCATTATAAATAGGCATACAATAGCATTTACAAACTTTTTGTATTGCATTTTTTTTTGGTTTGTTTGTTTGGTATTATTATTTGTAATTTCCTCTGTTGTTGTACTATATGTTTATTATTATTTTCCGCTTCGCAATGAGAGAGAGAGAGTTGTGCTTAAATACCTTAAATCCTTTTAAAATAATATAATAAATGGAAAAGAAGGGGGGAGTAGAGTGGAGAGAGGGGCGTTAAGGGAAGAAAGAAGAAAAAAAGGAATACCAAGGATACATTGTACTTTATATTTTAATTTTTATTTCGGCATTCTCTCTAACAAGTACCACTGATTGTTTCTCAAATAAAGGATAAACTAGTTAATGAGCCCAAAAGGTAAAGGTTTGGGCTTCTAAATTTTAATGCCCAAAGGTTCATGTTTCTCTGTTATTAAGACGTCTGCCTTCTCAAGAAGGGGGGTCCCCACGGCGTTTTCTCAGTGGACTTTGTGTGTTGTTTTTTTGTTTTGTTTTCATTCTTCTTCTCAATAAGTCGTCCTGTTCGGGTAATGCAGGGTTTCTGCGTGGGAAAAGAAGTTTCTTTTTTCTTTCTTTTTTTCTGCTTTCCCCTTTTTTTTAAGGGGGGGAGGAGTGAGGAGGAGCCACTTTTGTTGACGCTGTTTCCTAATCGGGATATTGTACGGACAAGGTACGGCGGAGTGGGGGGAGGGAGGGGCTGCCCCCCCTCCCTCACTCGCGTGGAACTAACGGGGTGGGGGTGGGCGGAGGGAGACCGAACTCCTTGTATGGACTGCACTTCTTTCTGTGCAATGTTCTAGGCTCTCGCTCTTTGGAACCCTGTGTCCCCTAACAGTTTTACCCGGCGCAGGAAATAAGGGAGGGAGACATGAGGCCATGGAGTTGTTGTTTTTTAGGGGACACAATTCTCATTCTTCACATCTCCTGTTTGATTGTTCTATGCAGTTTGAGCATTCTCTGTAGGATCAGTTCCTGGATAGTGCACTCTACGGGAGCCCACCGTACGATATGCGAGGCTGTGATGCGTCTCACCAACCTTACCTGGAGTTCTTCCCCCAACAAGGGCTGGAAGAGACCCTGACTCAGTGGCTCTCCGCCCAGGAATCGGTTGACCTCCTCCGGGCCCATGATGTCGGCATCGAGCGTATCTTGCGGCATGGCTACGTTCTGGTCGCGGACCTTGGTGAGACGCATACGGATGTGCGTGTCGCTGACCACCTCCGCGCTGATTACAGTGAGTGGTATGACGTAGATATCCTTGTTCGCGGGATCAGCATGGATCATGCTGTCGAGCGAGCAAACCTCCTTGACTTCAAACTGACTGACGTCTATCTCTGAAGGGGGCGGGAACATCTGCGACATACTTTTCGGTCTACTTTCGGGTCTACTTTTGGGTCTACTTTCCCCATTTCGGTTTGCTTTGAGATATACTTCATTTTCCTGCTGCATCTTCTCCACTACTGTTTCTAACACCGGTTTCTCGGCCTCTGTTACACTTCTTAAATCGCTGACAAGTTGGATATCTCTCTCCACTATGTTAAGCACCGACTGGTACAGCTTTGTTTTCACGACTAGTCGACACAGGATTCCAAATCTACTTACATTTTGGTCCCCTGAGTTACTGTTCTCTTGCACCATCTCATGGAGATCCAGACCATACCGTGCCTTTATTCGCTCGTTGAACTGGTCGAAGTGGTTGTAGTATGATATAGCTCTAAAGGCTTCGTCGTGGTCCAATTTGTTGCCGTATTCACGGATATATCTATCAAACGTATACTTTTGTTCATACCTCGAGTTTGCGCTGAAATCTGTGAATACGAAATTGGCAAAACTGGTGTTCTCAGTGGAACATGCAAGTAAATACCCGTACATGATGTAAAATTTCGGAGTGTTTTCCTCTTCAAATACCATATCTTTGAATTGGATCGCTTGGTCTCTACTTGTCTCATCCGTGAAGTCAATGTGTGAGATATCAATTTTACTGGCAACATCCAGCCCTTCATTGATTTTGTTGTCTTCAAATATAAATTCGATGTTCTCCATCCGCCAGGATAAAACTTTATAATCGTGACATAGAAATGTTCTTCTCTGTATTGTTAGGGATAGTTGTCCCTTAAGAAAATGCCTCAATTTTGACGAATTGTTCAGCAATTTGCCAAAACAGTTCAAGTAATCTTTATCATCTTTTATGATTACTTCTAAACAATTGATGTTGGGTATATTGTAAGTCTCTTCATTACCTACTTTTTGGAAATATAGCTTAAGTTCTTTGTCCTTAAACTCTGAATAGTCTCTAAAAAATGGGGGTGACATGTTGAGGAGCTCGCATGGTTGTATAATAATTTTTTTTTCTCTATCTGTTTCACATAAGAACAATCCATAGCCCCAATTGTCAGTCTTGACAGTGTCCATTTGGTGTACCTTTAGCCTTTTTGGTGCAGTATACAAGGATGCTACTATATCCGTGGTCGACCTCTTTTGCGGCTTCGATTGTACCTCAGTAAGTTCTTCGTAAGATGAAGAAGAGACTTCTATATCTTCAGGCAACCCTTCCGGCAACCCTTCTGAGTCATCACAAAAGAGCGAGGGCGCTTCAAGGTCCTTCTCTAGATCAGCTGGGATTGAGTTACTGTCGTGGATCACCGCCGTATACTTTTCGGAGTGCTGTGTGTTCAGCAGTTGTGAATTGAAGTCGTTTTGAGAGTCGGCGTTGAAGTCACGTCTTATAAAAAAATTTGTGAGTTTCGCAGTTGATCTGGGTGTTATTGCTTCTGATTTCATGAATTTCTGTACTTCCGGCCCATAGTTCCGCGTTTCCAAGAGCTTGAAATCGCTATTTGGATCATCGTTCAGCAGCTTGGCGTTAGTCAGCAGGTGTATAACTCTCTTCTTAACAGGCATCTCCTGCTCGTCCCAACTTTGGATTGTATCTTCCAAAGACCGTATTTCAACGGAACCAGATGGTAATGTGTCTTCTTGTACACTTGTCGTAGTATCAATGATGGGGTCTGTTGAACTGAACGAAACCTGCGCCAATGCCAGCACGGTATGGTGTACATTATCAAGGATTCCGTGTGCGCCTAGTTGTAATTCCTTCAGTATCTGCTTGCCGTTTCTGTCACTGATTTTACAACTGGCTTCGCCCTCATTAAGGTCCGATAAGTGCACTTCATTGCGGTTGAGGTCCAGTTTCACCACAAAAAAGAGAGTATTGTCCTCCACTGTATCTGCAAGTGGCAATTGCTCTTCATCGTCATGCATACCTTTATCTATCTAGTGCACTTGTGCTATTGACCTAGAATGTTTTTGGTTTCAATATTCTCCTTTGTTACACGTGATCCTTTTTTTTTTTTCAATTTTTTTTTTATGTTTTCGCGTTTTTTAAGTGCCATGAGACGGGCCACACACATGATCCAATGGGAAAAGAGTCATTTCTTCGATGCTTTCATCTCTTTGTTCTTTACAAAAGATATAAAGGACGCAAGGTTATTTTTAACTTTACCAAAGGGAAGGGGACTGACTACAAAGGGGGAACCAGGTAAAGAATGCGTGTCGTGATCCAGAAAGTCAGCAGTGCGATGGTGAAGGTGGACAGCGAGGTCGTCTCGCAAATATCCCGCGGGTACATGCTCCTTGTTGGCGTCGGCACCGATGACGCCATCGAGGACGTCGACCGTCTGACCAATAAAGTGCTGAACCTGCGCCTGTTCGAGCAGGACGACGGCCAGTTCTGGAAGAAGAGCATCCTGGACGTCGGAGGGGAGATTCTGAGCGTGTCGCAGTTCACGCTGATGGCGCGCACGAAAAAGGGGAACAAGCCAGATTTCCACCGCGCGCAGAAGGGAGAGCACGCGAAGGAGATCTACGACCAGTTCTTGGCGAAGCTGCGCGCGCAGCTGGGCGCCGACAAGGTCCGCGACGGCCGGTTCGGCGCGATGATGAGCTGCTCGCTGACTAACGAGGGCCCAGTGACCATCATCCTGGACACAAAGGAGAATTGAGAATTGAGGAAAAGGGGGGGGGGGGGGGGGAGAAGAATTGAAGAAAAAAGTTTAGTCGAGCAAAACACCATGACACCACATACACTAAACACTTTTGCTTTACGTAATTGTAAATAACAAATACCTTTTTGACACAAAAATAGAAAATACACATAAACTTTTTTTTGAGGAATATAATCCCGGGCCGGGCCGGGGAAAAAAGAAAAATACATTTTTTCGATGCACAGTACTCCCGCACACCGCACGCTATTACGTCACCCCACCCCGGGAAATACTTGTGTAATTGAGTTTTACTTACGCAAAAACCGCCCCCCTGAATTTCCCCTTTTGGACGCGAATCCCTTTTTCCTGTCTCGGACCCATCGAACCCCTAAAACAAATAGAGAAGAAAAAAACAATAGTCCGAGACAAAAGTCCGTACCGGTCAGATGGGGAGAAGAAAAAGAAAAGAGTAAGAAGGGTTCGACTGTGTAAGACGCGCGGCCTCGCCGGCCGGGGGGGCGGGTTCCACTGTCTCGCTCCCCCCCGAATAAGCGGGTAAAAAACCCAAAAAAATATCCCCGAAAATCGGAATTTCACAGAAAACGGTGCAGAATTGAAACTCCCTTTTTCAGCTCATCGGGACTCTTCCCCTGGAAATAAAACTCCGTAGAATAGACTAAAAATAGAAGAAAAGTCTGGAGAAAAGCCAATCAAAAAAGTGAAAAAATTAAAATTAAAATGCCGCAAACTTTTTAGCCGCCGTTAAGCTGACAAAGCAAAAAAAATTTTTTAAGGGATACATTGGAATTGAAAGCAAAAAAAACGTATATATAAAGGACTTCCTTTCATCTTGTTTCAGTAATATACATTCCCTTACAATCAATTATACTACTAATATTTGAAAAAATAAAAAAATAAAAACAAATCACATTCAAATATAATAAATCTTTTAAAAATATAATTAATAATGGGTGTTTTAGGTGCATTTGACGACGCGGGACTCTTTTCCCTGAGATTCTTCCAATTTGCCTCCTCGGTCATTGTCATGGGTACTTTGGCCTACATCGAGACCGGGTACCACTTCCACGGCTCGAAGAGATCAAACTTCGTGTTGGCACAGGGTGTTATCTCCACTTTCTACGTTATCTGTACATGGTTCTTGACTTTGGTCGTACCACAACTTATCTTCATCGGTATCTACTGGTTCTGGGAGCTGATTATGTTGCTGATGTGGGTTGCCGCTTTCATCGTTGACGCTAAGATCCACGGTGACCACTCCTGCACAAACAACAAGCACACCAGCACCTACGAGAGCCACAGAGGTTCCGAGGAAGAGTACCAGATGTACGGCGGTGAGTACAACCCTTTCACAGGTAAGTACACTGACAAGCTTTACTCTCGTCCATGCAGAGTCGGTAAGTCTTCCATCGCCTTCGCTGGTCTATCGTTCGCTCTATTCTTGATCTCCACTGTTGTCTTGGGTGTCAGAGTCATGACTCCAATCTACAGAAAGTACGGTTTCTCTGGTCTGTTCAAGACCGGTGGTGCCATGAACAACAAGTTGAACAGAGTCCATGGTCTAACTTTGGATCATCCATTGGATGCCACTGACTTCGCTCCATACGATCCTGAGCAACCACAGGACACTGCCTCTTCCCAGGAGTACAACCAAGAGAAATTGAACGAGCAGCCACGTGCCTCCGGTGACACTGCTGTCCAAGCTTAAAGTTGATTATTGTTTTCCAATTTCTTAAGTTTTTTTGAAAAATTTAAAGTCTTATTAATACTAAAAAATCACAAAAGACCAAAATCAAACAACAACTAACAACCATGAACGTGTTCATGCCTAATAATTTAATCAATATCCTTTTTTTATATGGGAACGAGAAAATCGATGATTATTTTCCCTTCTAATAAAATTTCTAATTAATTTTTACTTTCTATATACCTAATCTTAATTTTAATTAATAATATGTTCAATTCGATAAATAAAAAAAGAATTTTATTATTTCTAAATTAAAAAAAAAAGAAGATGTTATGCAAAAATATCGATAAATGTCAAAGAACACTAAATACTGACCCTTATGTATATTATCTACAAGGTGGGATTTCATGAATATGCTGTCCTCCTTACCTCATCATCGGGAGGAAGGCTATTTTTTTTTTACTTCTTATTGTTTGAAATCATTCTCTGGAGGCCTATCATCCTCGCTCTTCATATACATATCGATAGCCGCTGAGAATGCTGCAAAACCTGCACAGCCTATCAACGCAGCTTGTGGGCCACTCTTATACGCGAGTCCACCACCGGTAATACACCCCGCTGTGATACCGTTATATATATCGTTCTTCGCCCGTAGACTCTCTACTGAACACTCCACACCAGCGTAAATCATACCAATGTAACCGAAGTTCTTGGCACTGGAATACGCCCTCTTACCCATATCGGCAAATTGTAATTTCACCTGTTGCCGCAACGGCAGATCGGCCATCTGCTGTACTGGGTTGACACCACCACCAGGTGCAGGGGTATGCAACGGCGTGTCGTATGCCATGGAGGCCATGAAGAGACCTAATACACCACCCAGTGCAAAACCTGTAGCACCACTTATAACCGACTTACCAGGACATGAGGACATGAAATTTACCACCATCTCAGCACCTCTTTCGCCTTGTTCCTCCGCAGTCATTTCATTGTACGGTCTTTTATCTGGTGGAGACAAGTATTCTAATCCAAACCCACGATATACCATTCTTGTTTGTTTGTTTTTATATAGTTTTATATGCCTCCTTTTCACTTAAATTTCTGTATCGCAGGTTGACTTCGAAGCTATGGGTCCATTTTAATTACATTAGCAAATACTCATCGATTAAAATCAATTTTTGTCGCTTATTGAAAAAATAAAAAAATTAAAAAACGAAGGAAATTTCAGTTATCATGTTGCAATCGTAGGAGATTATGTACTTCTATAGGATTAATCATTACGCCACTTGTATATTTCGGAGCCAAGTTCATAAATGAGCTACATTTGACTGCAGCAAGGCATACACTGAGTACCAGAGACCCTGGGAAAGGTATATTATTCTGGCGACGGTGGTTTTTTCCATAACTCTGCTTTCATAGATAGTAATTCCTGGAGCATAAAATTGGTTATAGCATTAATACATCATTATTCATTAGTTTTTTGGTAGAGAGAATAGATCCTGATACATTCTCAAGCGATAATACTGCCGCAATTTATGTTGTAACAATTTTCTTTTGTAAATTTCATACTCATTTTCTAAGCTTTCATGGTGATCATCCAAGTATTTGAGTTCAAAAGCGTCCTGCATGTTGGTAGCGGGAAGCCCCAAGTTTTCCCTTTGAGGTCGTTCCTTGTTCTGAAATATTAACCCATATCTTGACGATTCGATCCTAGGCATAAGATCTGGACGTCTGGGAAGAGCCTCCTGTGTATGATCAAAGCTTCTATTGTTCAAAGGAAACCCTGAGTTCTCTGTTGTGGTATGAACACTACTTGCAATACTGTCTAAAGCACTGAAGTTTCTATCTTCCATATCTATATCACTATTTGTGTCTATTGAGGAGACACTATTAGACCGAATAGGGTCTGTTGAGTTTAAATAGGGCATACCCGGTGGATTCTTTTGCGTGCTCCGGTCACCCCTGTTAGACGTTTCTATGCCTTGTGTATTTAACTCAAATGTGTGGCTGCTACCGATTGTCGTCGCTGGGGCAGTTATTCTTCCACCACTTTGATCCGTCTTATTATCACACCCTATCTTGTCATCTAATAATTCAACACTCTTCAGGTTACGCCATTCAGTAAGTATATCCGTTACTTTCCTGAGCAAAGCTTTTTCTAATTTCCTGCTCTTGGCACTAATTGGGCTAACTTCAACTTTATAAGGCACCTCAAAATTATTCAAGGCAGAATCGAAAACTGACGTTTGTAATTGATAGAACTCCGTGTTGCCATCTGTATCTTGTACTGTTCTGAACGATTCCAACTTTATCCTCTTTTCTCTGACGCTCTTGTGGGGATCTACAACAATAGCTAAATATGGATCTTGGTGTAATTGATTTAAGCTTTGGGTCTGCATATCAATTGAACTTAGCCAGCAATCATAGCCAGGATGTGAGTGATACCAACCCATAATATTTAGTTTCTCCTCATTCATAGTATTCGAGTTTTCTACCATTTCATTGTAATATTGAACCATGAACTCATACGATTCTAGATGGGCATTAACAGTAGTTTCTGTACCTTCCACTGGCAGTTTAAAACAGTCGAATATAATAAACGCATTACCGAGTATATTTCCCAGTAGCATTCCCATCACTTCAAAGTTTCCTCCGCTTTTAGCATGGTCAAGAATTTTGGAAGCAGCAAGTCGCGATATCATTACGTTCTGAAAGAATTTCGGGTTCTGATGTTTCGTTACAGGTTGTTTATTTCTCAAGCTTCGTATAGTACTAAGTAACTCTCTCTGGTTAGGTTCTTCTTCAGAGAACTCTGTGTAATAGCTGCCACTCCGGGAGTCATGATCATGATGACTTTTAATATTCTTAATTAAAACTTGCCGTATATTTCTGGACCGGAGATTTGTTAGATCCTCCATATTGATATTCTAATCCTTATTCTAGTTATGTAGCAAAAGTGATACTTTAATTACTTCAGTATTGTCTTCAATGCACATTCCCGCTATCACATATAGTGAATAGACCCTTAAAGATATTTTTTTTCTTACAAAAGAAAGCATGACAAACAAATTAAGAAATGTCTTAAGGGAATGAAAAAAATGTATAAAACGCCTTATAATAAAACAAAAAAAAAGCTATAATATCGGATATGTACTTTATGTAAAGGTATGTTTCTAAAGGAACGTGTATAGTAATCATTTTAATTCATTTTATGTATGTACAGCTTTAATAGAATACGGCGGGAGAATATATAAAAGTGCGGATGTGTTTTTTTTTACTTTTAGTTTTGCTTTTCCAATAAAATGTAATTTTCCATTACGAATATGAACGTCTATGTCTCCCCGCTTGGTGATCAGGGGATAAATCACAATAATGTGTTCATTGGTAGAATCTCTCGGCATCTCTCTTCAGTTCACCAATGAATTCAAGGAACTTACCAATGTTGACGTCGATCCCAAATTTGTATACATAAGAACTGGACAAGAAACTAGACAAGAGAACCTTTAGATAATTTTCAGGAATGTTTTTCAAGATCTTATCTTTACCAGCGACATCAATCAAAAGTTTTGGAATGATCTTTTCTAACAACAAGTAGTTACGAAGTTTCAAATCGTTTAACCACAATTCCTCGGATTCCACTAAATCATCATTTAATTTGTTGATAGTTTGAGATAATACGTTAGACAACTCGGAAATAGGGGTTCCTGTTTCCTGGTTGATTTTCCACAATTGTCCAAATTCTTCACGGGCGTTATGGCCAATTCTCTTTTGTGCTTCTGAAACGTATGCTTCATATAGTGGTGACTTGACAAATTTTACACCGTCAACGGTCTTTTCCTTAGTGGCAACAAATTTGTGAACAAAATCATCGTCACCCAAGGCCAAAGATGCCAACACTTCCAAAGAAGATGAGGTCACACCACCCTTATTAGCGGATGCATCCTTGAATAAAATACATCCATGGGCTTCCAAAGCCAGCTTAGCAGGTTGGGCAATGAACAAGTTAGCACCTTCAACAATGTAAGGAATTTTACATTTGTCAGTCTTTTCGTCAACAAAACAATGTAAGTTATTCAAATTAATTGAATTTGGTCTACCACCACAAGGGACAAAAATATCCACATGATCAACATAGTCGAAAATTTTGGTGTGGAAAGTATTTCTGAAAGTGGTACCGTTTGCAACAATTTTGCCATTTGGCAGCTTGACATCCATGTCATCAATCGACACAAAAAAACCGGACTTACTTAACTTGGACTTATCAAAGTTCTTAATCATTTGTCTTTCATGAGCTAGCCTAACTAGTTCCGGTTTATCAATACCTTCAGGATCACATAAAACGCCTGAACCATCTAGTATGCCAACGTATGTTTCGTTTGGTGTAGACAATAGAATTTCATTCGATCCCAAATCACCATCAGGACCACCGGTTTGGAACTTCGCGACCTGGGTCTCATTTAGGCCTAGAGTCTCATATAATTCATTAACATATGAACGAACACCTAATGAAGTCATACCATACTCATCATGAGGTATACCACCTAGATCTGGTGACTTACCAGTAAGGAAGGATTTCCACCAAGGGCAGTTTCTGGAACGTGCATGAGTTGTTGCCCAATCGACAAAACCAGCAGAACCCTCATCAGGACCAAAAAATAGAATTTCTTCTTTGTCCAAAAGATCAACGTAAGATTCCTTTAATGGATCTCTAATTAGGATATCAATCATAGCATCCACATATTGTGAAAATGCGATGAAAGTTTGCTCGTGTTCGATCAAACCAGGATTCAATAAAATGACACCTTTAGAACCGCCTTCAGGAATATCCTTGTTCTTTTTTTGTTGTGTAGAGGCCAATTGATAATTTTCGTCAATTACAGTCTTCGAATTGGATTCGTATATATCCTGGTTTCTTGAACAAACAATTCTGATACCACCACGAGCCACGTCTCTAAATCTGATATGGAAACCTTTGAAAGTATTACCAACAACGAAGAATAGGCCATAAGGAGTCTCTGGATATTCAATCTTTGGCATAACAAGTTCAGGCTTCAATCTAAAAGAAATGGCAACCTTTCTAGTAACAAAGAAATTAGTCTTCAATATACTCTTATTAAATAAATTCAAAGTTTGTAAAATCAGATAATCAGGTGAATCATTAGGAATAAACTTGTTCAGGAAGCTTTCGAATTCTTCGTCATTCTTAAAGGGCTCAATTTGTTCTAATCTTTGGTAGGAAAGTGTTTTTTCAAAATGCTTTGAATCCTTTGGCGCATAGTGGACATTGGCAAAATTCTTGTAAAGTTTTGAAACTGCTTTGTAATGTTTCTGCAAAGCATCAATGATAGAATCTTGAGAAAGTGTCTCATTTCTCAATTTTCTTTTCAAGTTGCCAATAACTTCTAACAATGTTGTATCACTCTCTTTAATGGTTACTAATGAAAGTAGAGACTGGTAGTCACTTCCCAGTCTATTAATAAAATGGTTAATAAAAATGGCAGCCACGTGTGCGTATACAGCCTCTTGGGGTGAGAATTGTCTCTTGGCACTGACTCTTGTAAACGCATGATTTGGAATAGCATAAAGCAATGAGGCCTCCCTTTCAACTTGTTTGATGGAAAGCTCTAAATCATTCTTCAAAACTTGTTCCGACTGCTGGGATCTTTTCAAATAGATTGAGAAGATGATGATATCATCATAAGGTTTATCATTACTCTTCAAAGAGGAACCGTTATTGTTAACTCTAAACGATTCTAGATAGAATTTAGAAGGTTTTAACTTATAATAATGGAATAACGAATTGATAGCTGAGAAATAGCTCTTTGTTGTGAATCTCTTATAGGCAACCAGCATTCTGATCTCATCACTGTCTTCAACCGATTGAGTTGTTCTGATGACTGCACCTTCACGTTCTTGGACCAATTTGATCAATAAACCGTATAGTTTCTTATTTTCAACGGAGGTGACTTGAGCCATGGTCTTGTCACTAATTGAGTCAATGTTACCTTTTAGTAGGTCATTGCTGTCGATCTTGAAATCTGAGTCGTCATATTGGCTCTCATAGACAAAGGATAGCTTCAATTCACTTTCCGGGGCTGTGAAGGAGACCAGTCTACAATTACTTTTATCCTTACAGTCCAAAAATAGATCATCAATCTCTTCATCCAATTGATAAGGTGGGTTTTCGACATCTTTGGCAAGGGACTCTCCATTTTTCTTAGCTCCTTCCAATTGTTGATCGATACCGCCTAGATCAGCCTGGTGGTCACTGCTCTCCAAGAACTCCGGCGCGATAGAGTTCGATTCCATGAAGATGGCATGGTTGGAATCGGTGATGATCTTGTTCTTAATGTTGAAATGATGTGGCTGCACGCCCACAAAGTTAGATTTCGCAAACGATTCCAATTTCGAAGCGTATAGACTGTGGATGATATTAGCCAGTAATTGAGGCGATTCCCTGGAGAAGAACAGGTCATCGATCCCCAAGGAGTTGTAGAACCAGTCCACTTCCTGTTCTATCAAATCGTCTGGAATGAACCCCTGCTGGTCCAATAGATCCACTACATGCTCTCTTTGCTGCTCCTTCCCGGGGAACTCAAACACATGATAATCAGACATAGACGATATAGACAGCGCGGAGATCTCAGGAACCTCTGGATTAGCTAACCGCTGCTTAAACATTGTTTCTACTTTATTTCTTTATTTCTTTGCTTTTTAAAACTTTTATATCCATCAAAGCATTGAAATTAAAAAAGAACACCAATAACAAAAACATTAAGGTCTCGGCGGCTAAAAAAAGGAAAAGAAGGGAAAATCGTTGAGATCCCAGTTTTCCTTCCCACTTTAAATACGTTTTCGAGTTTCCCGCCGAGGGTCCCCACCCCTTGTGCCTTGCCTTGGCTCCCCCTTTGTGGTCACGTCTCCACAACACACCCCTAAAACGGTTACCCTGAACTCTCCACTTTTCCTTTTGAAGTCCCAGGCGGTCTCTGTCACGTTTTCTAAAAATAAATCTCGAAATGGCCGTGCCCTCACCAGGAGGGGGGGGGGGGCACAAAACTTTTCACATGCACAAACTGCGGTACGGGGAAATCGTTGATACCCCGCATTTGTGGCCGGGTAATAATAAATGTGTCAAAAGACTCGGAAGAGAATTTCGCACGGCGATGTTTTTTCTTCCGCCATTTTTTCGGGGTTCGAGTTCCGGGTTGAACCATAGTTGTAATGGTGCCCTTGGCAGGTGCGGTGGAGTGGAGGAGTGGGGTCATGGCATCTGGGTGTGTATGCGGTTATGGTTTAACTTACACTATCATGTTTAGCTTACAATATACAAAATTGATATACATTGTTGTCCGAGATAACGGGGAAGGCGCTATGTATTGTTAAGGTTAATTTAATGTTAATGTTAATATTTTATTTCATAATTTTTTCTTATCGTAGCTGGGAGATATGTGCTCCCGATGGAGGCAGCAGCGTGTGTGTATGTGTAGTGTTGAACATGCGGTGGTGGGGGTCCGCATACTTGTTCCTGTTGGAGCACACCTCGATGTCTCTTAGCCAATTGTCCTCTAGGACGTTGTCGACGGTGGCTCGGCAGGCTGGGGAGATCTCCAGCATGCGCGACAGGATCCCTTGTGCCTCCTCCGGAACCATCGCCAGAGGGTCCATCGTGGCGCGGTTCCTGTTCACGTACGCCTCGTAGCGCGCAACCTCGCTTTCGTAGAATATCTCTTCCTCGAGCGACCGGAGGTCCGGTTGCGTGTTGTGGAAGGGCGTGCGTTCGAGTAGCCCCAGGATAATGCTTCTTTTCAAGTAGCGGCTCGTGATGCGCAGCTGGGGTTCGCGGAACTTGACGAACTGCGTGAACTGTAGGTCGGAACAGCGCGGTACTTTCCAGGGGAATCGCTTCGTGATCATGCACAGAAACATCACCGCTATTGACCAAACATCCGCGGGACGAGGGTCGTAATTCCAGAAGTATATCACCTCAGGTGCAAGGTAAGGGTTACTCCCGTGAACTCCATGGCTACGTACTATAACCTCCCGGTGCTCTATGTAGGGAGAGCTGAAGACCGAACTGCTTCCAAAATCTATTATCTTCAGGACCCCACGCTTGTTCACCACACAATTATCCAGCTTCAGGTCACGGTGGCCTACGCCTATGTCATGTAAATACTTCACACCGTACAGTATTTGTTTGAAATAGCAGCAGATCTCCATGTACGATAGCTCGTTGCTTACAACTAGGGCATATAGGTCAAAATCACAATACTCCATTACGGTGTACAGATTCCCCTTCTCATAAAAGAGTTCATATGTCTCGATTACATTTTCGTTATCCAGGATGCTGCACATTGTGTATTCTTTATGTATCCGTTTTAATCCACGCAACCTAGCTAGTCGTCTATTTTCCATTTTTCTAGTCAACGATCTATCATCTCCAGTTTCTGTATTTTCCTCATTCAGTTCGCTATCTGATAGCATTTCCGTGTCGTTTTCAAATTTTTCGTTGGACTCATTAGACTCAGAAAGCTTTGAAAGTTCATCCAATGGAATATCGTGAAAGATCTTGATAGCGTATAGTTTATCATCCTTGTCCCCAATCCTTTTTGCGACTTTAACCTCACCGCTGGCTCCAAATCCCAGAAGGCCATAGCCTCTATGGCCTTCGATTGTCTTTTTTCTAACGGGTATATCAACCAACTTATATTGTTTCCAGAGTTTGTAGTTGGCAAGTGAGTTACTTAGAAAAATAGACAATATATTTTGGTCTGTATCAAAAAATTTTTGATTCCCTGCATTTGTTTTCTTTTTCATACCACTATTCTCCCTATGTTTATCAACCGATCTTTGATGATTGACTTTACCGCTGAAAATTGAGTGCCCGAATATGTTCTTGATTTTGTAAATTCTACGATACGACATTTGGTGTTCCCTTTTCATTTCTTCATATTCTTCTTTCTTTAACCTAAACCGTTCATCAATTTGACAACAAATAGGTGACCACAGGTACTCGGTATTGATCATGGTTACGTTAGGTGGCATGTTCTGTGGTGTCTCCGTACGATATGGTCCATCAGAGTCATGATCTATCTCGAACATAATCTCCTCACTTCTCTTACTTATTAGAGGTGGCTGATATATTAAGTTACACGATGGCGTGTCCCGTTTCTGATGAGGGTTGCAGCTAACCCTACTATTGGGTTTATTATTGAGCCAACCTTTCCAGGTATATACTGGGTTACGAATAGGATCCGTGGAATCATTCCTCGTCGATAAAACTGTAGTTATAATTGAATGGGACAACAACTGTTCATGAAGTGTAAAGTCTGTCAACCCTGCAATTTGGTAGGTACTTTGTTCTTGAGTAACCATCTCAGGCAGAGTAATTTCATAGTTAGTAAAACCCCTTCTCTGAAGAACGGTTCGGTTGGCATTGACGCCTTCACTCAGCAAACTCTCAGCACTATTTATAGCATTAGATAGGTAACCAGGTCTTACGGACGGATCTGTCATAAATACCATTTCCTTTTTTTTTTATTAGAATAACTGTAGGTTTTTCCCATGTGACTACGTAGTATGGAAAGGACGGCTTAAGTATTTTAAAATAGACATAGCTTTTTATAATTGTTAAATACAGTTGACGCACAACTAAAACCTTATAAGCTCTTGGCGACCCTATATTGATTTTTCTTTCCCATGAACTAAAGTTATTGATGCTACTAGATTCTTATAAAAAGTGTCATTGTACAAGAATAAAGAAGATTGGAGTTTGGAGTTTCGGGACAGGGTATTTTTCCCTAAGACAGGTAAATGTCTTTATACAACAAAGCTCTTTTTTATTACTTCTTATGTCGAAAATACCCTCAGTTGTTTGTTGCTCGAAGGTGATGCTTATAAACACGAATTTCATACTTTTCACTTTTTTCTTCCTTTGTTTCTTCGAAGCAGAAATGGCGGGGGTGGTAAAAGACGCTTCGAGAGGAAAAACAAGCACGGTTCAAAAATGTGTCAATTACGTCATCAAACAAAAAAGTTGCATTTTACAAAATATAATAAGCATGTAATAATGCAAACGAATAAAACTATCGGAACCGGTGATAGGTATTCAAATAAATGAGAACTCTATAAAACAGGTATTAGTTTGATTGTATGGCTGGAGTGTTGGTGCAAAAAATTATTATACAATAAAGTGATTTCTATATAGTTTTTTGAATAATGCTTAAGTGTAACCAAAGACGAAGTTGCTTTTCTGTTTTGTTCTTCCTTTTTTCATTATTTCATTAATTTCGCACGGTCAGGATGGACACCACCAGATACAGCAGGAGTAGTTCCGGCTTCGTTTGAAGAGGTTGGCTTGTTTGGTTTGCTCATCAACTTTTGCATCCTCTCCTGTCTTTCAGCTTCAAATTTCTCGTTCTTTTTCCTTAACTTCTCCAATCTATCTTGACTATTACCACCGCCCCCCACAGTAAGTTCAACATTGATTCTCTTTTCTCTCAATAATGTTTTATTTTGAAGTAAAGCTATATCCATACGTCTTTGGATACCCTTTTGATCCTTATCACCATCAAATTCCAAAAATGCAATACCTTTATCTGCTCTTAGTCTAATCTGATCTGGACTACTGCTCTTAAAATGGGTCTGTAACTCTGTCGCGGTTACATCCTTAGGCAGACCACCGACAAAGACTATAAACCTGTTACCACCACTAGTTCCGTTTTTACCTTTACCACCACGACCTCTTCTTGTTTTCCTTTTCTTCTTTGGAGGTTGATCCACATCTTGCTCAGGTTTCTCTGGTTCTTCTATTTTCCTCTTCTCATCAACCTTCTTTTCCTCTTTACTCTTACGAAATTGAAGGGCCTTCAATTGCTTCTTTGTTAGTTTTTTCTCATCCTCTTCAGTCATAGTTAAATTTTACTAGTATTGCTTTATATTGGACCACAACAACCTGTACAGTATTCAAAAAAAAAACTCTGTATCCAAAATGTATCTGTTTAATGAAGTAGCCAGTTATTTGATTATCACCTGAACTTTTGCGATGAGCTCCATCGGCATCGCCTTAGTCTTATTTTTTTTTTTTTTTAGATTTCAAAAAATTTTCCATATAGTACAATCCCGTGAAAGATGAGTAGTAACTATAAGGTAAAAATATCATATAAGTACAACTTTATTTATGAACATATATAAATAAATAAAGTAGAGGAGACAGGGGTTCACTTGTTTCGATAAAGAGAAGTTTTTATAACGAATTTAAAGAATAACCTTGATTTTGAAGAATTTTTTTGATTGAAGGAATAAATAATTTTAAAAGTCTATAAAGTCCCTGGTAAGAATGTGAAGTAATTTGTTGTGTTAATGGTTAGTTTGTGGAGTTCCTTTTTCTGAAAAAAATATTTTTAGGCTTCCTTTTTTATACAAGGTGTTCAGGCAATGCAAATCGATTAATAGTTTTTTCACTGTTCAAAATGGGACGAAGTATCCTCCTTTATTTGAAACTTGATCTGCTTGTTAGCTTATTTTTATTTTAGTTTTTTATTTTTTAATTTCTTGTGGTTATTGTTTTTCTGTTTTGTTTTATTTGTTTTTAAGACAACTGGTTTTTTGTAAAGTTTTACAAGATCACACATGTGCAACCCATTTTGCGTTCCCATTTCTTTAACTTTACTAGCTCTTTTCTCGAGCGTTCTTTCGAATACATCCGGTTAGCCGGGCTTCGTTGCGAACCTGAGATCCAAGTTGACGATTTGGGAGAATGCGTGTTTCTTGAATCTTTTGGTTCCTCGTCTATTACTGATTCCGCTGGCTGACTAGTAACGTGGACAACGTTATTGGTGCTGGTCAGGTCATTCGAACTCTTTTCATAAAATGAGTACTGTTCCTTTGAGTTTTTCGGTGATGCTTCGCTCTCCTTGGAACTGAGGTATTGTGCGACTTTACCAAAGACGTCTTTGACGCCTTCGTGTGTCTTTGCCGAGCACCGCAGGAATCCTATAAGCCGCTGCGACTCCGCCAGCTCCTTGGCCAGCATGTCGAGCACCATACTGTTGTCGTCGCTGTCGTAGTCTGCCTCTGTTATTTCGTGCGACTGGTCGCATTTCGTAGCCACGAGCAGGATCGGCACGGTGTCGACTGTGTCCACGTTCTTGACGTAGTTTTTGAGTTCCGGGATCCATTGGTACTTGATGTTATTGAAGGCTCTGAGGTCGTTGGCCGGGAAACAGGCTATGAATACGTCTGTCTGTGGGTACGTCAGCGGCCTCAGGTGCGCGTGCTGGTCGTCACCGGGTGTGTCCCACAGATTCACCTGGTATGTGTCCATCGTGGGTTTGTTCTGCACCGTGGTCAGAAACTCATCGAACAGCGTCGGGTTGTACTCGCTGGTAAATGTGTTAGCAGTGTAGGCCAGCAGCAGCGCGGTCTTGCCGGTGTAGCTCTCGCCTACCACTACACATTTATGAGATTTCATTTGGTTTCAGTGGTAGCGTATAAGAAAAAGGGAAAGCATATACCCGTGAGCAAACACTCTTCTATTTTTAGTACAGTTATATATATATATATCTACAGGATATTGGAGAATTCTTCTCCATCGATATTTTGGTAGGATAGCAATCCTTTATAATAGTTTTTTTTTTTCTGGACAAGGCATTGTGTTTATACTTAAGCTATTGTTCCGTTAGTAAATTTTTTTTTGCACCATCTGGTTGTTACGAGGCTTCTTCTCTTGATCCAGGTTGGCCCTTAAAAAAAAAATTTTTTTTCTTCTTTCTAGCAATACTTTGCTTTCCCTTAACGCCAAGGTCAAAAGAATCATCGTAGCCATGCGAAAACCAGAGCGAAATGGGCATTATATAAGCATGGAAAGTCATCTCAACCCATGTGAGTGGTTCAAAGAAAAACAAACAAACAAAAGGCACAGACAGCCCAGTAGAAAACGCAGATCTTTCTTTTTTTTCCATCTTTTTGCACTTTATAGTTACTATTTAAAGTTTTTGTTTTTCTGTGTGTATCGAGGTTTTTTGCAAAAGGGAAGTTTAAATGTAACACGCACCTCTGCCCCTGTCTGTGCCTAGTGGGAAAATATTACCTTTGAGAGATTTAAAGGCGGGATGAGATGCTTCGCTGTCTGTCTCGCTGTCTGTCTCGCTCACTTGCGCCCAAGATTTCTGAGCAGAGACGTTCTCACTAACCGGCAACCAGGAGGACTTCCTGCGTGCTCTTCCTCGTCTCCTTTTTTTTTCACTTGCTTCTTGTTCTTTTCTTTTTGTTTGCATAAGCAAGGCCCAGCCGAGAACCTTTTCCCATTCCCTGAACGGAATTTCCTGTCTGGGAAACTTTTTTTGGTTCGAGCTGATCCATCTGGGAAACTTGCCGAATTTGGAAGTATTGTTTGGCTGGTTAAACGAGAGAGGGAAAGTGCCACCTGCCTCTCTCACGCTACGGGACGTTCTGTTAACCCGCTTCGCTCAACTTCCCTGTTTTGGCCACCGAATGTTTTCGCCCCCAGAAACAGGAGAAGCGGCAGCACCGGAAATTAAAAAAAAAAAAATAAGACAGCTTTTACCCCTCTCCTTATTAGAGGGTTAAAGTAATTTTAAACAATAAAAAAAAGGGGAAGATGTGCGCACTTTTCTGTGCATTTAGCTAGTAATCGGATCTTTAGTTTGTTTTCCCCCTTTTTTCTTTTTTCCTTTAGGTTTTATGGTATTCTCTTTTAGCAGCCGTGCACCCCCACCTCCACCACTAAACGCTCGCACGGGGGCCGGGGGCCGGTGCATTTCTTGTCTCTTTTCTTTTGTCTTGCATCACCTTCTGCGACCTGGGGGTCTTCTTTATTTTTAACCCACTCACGGAACCCTTGGCTTCTATTCTCGGTACCTGAAAGTAATGTCCTTGAAGAAAAAAAATATACAGGAATCCCCGTCGGCGTTTTCTTTATTTTCTTCGAGTTTGACACCTCGTGGTCCGCTCCGGGTGCCACTCGCCCAATTGTGCGGTAAAACGCATAAAAAATTTACCGGACTTTGTGGGGTGCATCGGCATCACACAATGTGGGAAAACTGCCCGGCGGGTGTTGGGTCGGCGTGATAACAATTGTCCTAATGTACAAATGGCCACTGTCCCTGTGGACAAAATGAAACCAAACCGTACATAAAAGTTAAAGTCCGTAAGAGAGAGCCTGTGTTTCCGGTACTCCGAAGGACCGATTTCTGCCACTCTGCCCTCATGATATTTGTCCCATTCCCTCCCGTTCGGGACAATGTCACTTCTCTTAGCATATTGTGCTCATGTCTTGAGTATATTGCTCTCATAAGCATTGGGACACTAACAGATGCCAAAAACCCATTGAGATTCAAGAAACTGAAAAAACAAATTTCGTAAGAAGTGATATTATATCACGTGCTGTGGTGTACGTACGGTTACCCTGACCTCTTCCGTCCAACAATCGATCTTTTTTGTTTTAGTCGACCTCGAAAGGACATATATGTACTTATAAAATCATTGCGCATCGATTTATAAATCAGTGTGTATAAAAGATTGTGTATAAATCAAATACAAAATACAAGAACAATATGCTAAGTTACGCTGAATTCTGTTCCGTTGGGTCGGGTATGGTCCTTACCTCTACAGCGTTTTTAATGGGGGTCTTTTTCGCTGCGCAGCCGTACGACTTCCACCTCTTGTTCGATCCAAAGGCGACACAGGAGCACTTTGATCTGGCGTTGAAGCACTACCAGGTGCTCAACACCACGCCAATGCCCGTTCTGTACTTCCTGGGTGGTATCGTCATGATCGGCGTCCTTGGGAACACCATCAGAATCTACAAGCCAAACCCGGAACTGTCGATGTTTGAGTACGCCTCGTTGGGGCTGTACGTGCTTGCCGTCTGCGTCTTCATCACTAACATCAAGACCGGTATTGAGTGCTCGGTTACCGGCAACTGGGGCGAGGTCACGCAGAACCAAGGCCTAGCCGTTATCGCCTCCTCGAACATTATCCTACTAGTTATGTTGCTGGGCGTGGTCTTGTTGCAGCTCGGTTTGTGGTACACAAATAATGACTACCAAAAGAGACTGGCACAATTCTACGAAGAGGAGAAGTTGGAACAAAAAGAAAAGGGTAGAAAGAAGCAGCAAGACTTCGAGAAATTATCAAAAAGCCAACAAAAGAAAATCCTAAAGGAAGAATCTGCCAAGAAGCAAGATTAGAAGAAGACCGAAAATAATAACAACATAAAGTAAAAGAAGAAAAGACGCACATACAAATTTAGAGAACTAGGACTATAATCATATCGAATAAATTGGACTACTTTTTTTTGTTCATTATATATCCCATTGTTTCGCGACGGGCTCTTTTTTATGACTTTCTTTTCCTCTTCATATACAATTGGTAGGTAGTAATTTATATATAATATCTGTAACAGTACACGTCATTTAGACTTTTATCTATTTGTTATTCTTTTTTGTAGTTTGGGGGGGGGAATTTTTTTTTTTTGATATTTATAACACAACTCCTTACACTTTTATATAATAGTAACTAATCTAGATAGGATACTATTGGTAAGCGATAGAGAAAAAACTTTATCCTTTTTTGATTTATAATCATATATATATATTTTGCTTCTATTATTCCTATGACCAGCAAATGAAATTTACAGAATTTCGCTTCGTTTTTTATATTTTATATTTTTAATATTACAACTTTTGTCTAAAAAATGGTATCTAGACAAAAAAGACCAGTGACGTAGTGTTTCGGTCTTTTCTTTCTTTCTTTCTTTTTAATTTTATACTCACTCTAGAGAGCCGTTGTCATTGATATGGATTGATGTCGGCGACAAAGTAGAGTAATCCCCAATTGATGAATGTACTATGGAGCTCCCAGCATAACTATTCAGTGAAGACACGTAGGAGAATTGTTCGATCTGTGGACCAAGGTCTGTTGACACGGAGTCAACGTTTTCGTCTGGTAGTAGCAATTCTGGTATTGACGGATATTCTTCCTCTGTCAGGAGCTCAGATTCATTAAAACCGCCATTAACAGTAGGGTGAGACCTTGTAGGTGGTGAAGGTAATCTCTTATTGAAATCGAATTCATCTTGGAATGGATTAGTGTCAGCAAATGAATTCTTATCCTTTTTCTTAAGTTCGGGGGATTCGTATTTACGCTTGAATATCCCTTTAATCTTCTGGTTAGATAAACCAAAGTCTGCCACAGACGCGGTTGGCTTACGTGGTGTACTCTCTGCAGTGTATCCATAATAACTAGTTTTTTCGTCCTTTATGCTGGGCATATCATCATCAAAGTAAGAATTAGAACTGTTCCTCCTCTTTTTAGTATAGAAGATGAACCAAAATATGGAAATGCACAATATCAACCCACCTATACTTCCTACGACACCGCCGATTATTTTCCCGTTCCTAACCTTTGTATCTTGCTGTTTTGAACTAAAGTCCAACGTTCCTGCAATAGCAGCTTTATAATAAGCTGCATCTGTAGTTATTACCGATGTTGGAGCAGTGAATGATGAGGTTCTATCCTTTCCTTTTGGAATCGTTGTTTTTGTTGGTATATCTGCATCAAACGTTGTTGACACGTCAGTGAACTCATATCTTTGGTTGTACTCATAAATCACATAATTATTACTCAGATATCGTGACGGATATATATCAGAAAGACTAGTTGGGGAATGCAATTCTGATGGGGATGAAGATGTTTTTGAAGTGGTTAAGGACGTGGATGAAGAAGTGGTAGGTGATGACGTTAGAGAATTCGTGGCACTTGACGAAGCGGTGGTGATGGTTGAGATGATTGTAGAAGAATTTGGTGATATTATTTCCGGTGAAATTGATGAGGATATTACCAATGAGGACGAACTGCTACTTGACGTGAGATTTACTAGAGGGGATAAACTTGGACTTGGACTTGGACTTGGACTTGAACTTGAATTTGAATTTGAACTTGAACTTATTATTGAGCTTGAATTGGACTCAAATGTGGGTGTCACAGATACTGAACTACTGGAAGTAGTCGGGGCCAGCGCGCTAGATGTAGTTGCATTATACGGACTAGTAGTCTCTTGGAGGTTGCTGATATAGCTCGTCACCAAAGAGGATTTTTCATAAACGTCATATGAACTACTGATAGGTAGCAAAGTCGAATTTGACAGCGACGGAGATGTTGAGATAAGACTATTCTTGTATGGAGTTGATGTCATAGGCGCTGTTCCGACAACAGATGTACTGTTGTCTGTCGCTGGTACCATTGCGCTCATCGGTGGAGAAAAAGAGTTACTTGCATTTGGTTGTGTGGAGACTTCTGCTTCTCCAGAAGCCGTAGATACCATATCTCGGCTTGAACTTCCTGTCAAAGACCCAAGATTCTCGGTTGAAGTTGTTGTAATACCATAGTTATAACTGGCAAGGTCAGCCATGTCAGTTGTCGTCAACCTGTTTGGACTCTGTGCGATTGAATCCGTTTGGACTGGGTTATCCATTGTACTGTTAAATGACATTCCCAAACTCTTCGAATGTTTTACTTCCTCGCTCCCCCACTGGCTTCTTCTTTTTTCTTTCTTTCTCTCTTCACGTAATGTCTCTGATTAAGTTTTTAGCCTGTACGTTCCTTTCAGTGATGGGTTATATGACAAAAGGCTCTTCTATGAAACCTTTAATCAATGGGGACCGGTTTTCCTCAGGGTGCTGATTAGACTTATTGTTTTCTTTTGCCAGCTGACTTAAACAAAACCTATATTTCAACTTTTTTTGAGGTTTTCTATTCTCTATTTATTTCTATTTGTTGAAGATGGAGGGTCTTTTGGAATACTTTTGTTTTGAATTGGTGTTACGTTTGTTGATGCAACTTGTTTTGAAATGATTTTCTTTCTTTTTTTTTTATTGTTTTCTATTTTTTTCACATCATTCGCATTTTCTTTCTTTTTTTTTTTCCTATGGGACGACCAAACCAAAGACGGGATGTCCTCCTGACTGGTCTCAGACATTTTCTTTGCAGGGGGGAAAAAGCGGTTCTCCTATTTATGTCCCAAAAAAAAGAAAAAGAAATTGTGTGTTGTTTTTTTTCGCGTTTCTACAGTGCTTTCTGAGGAAAATAAGGAGACAAATAAAAAAAAAAAGTTTTGCTACCTTTTTACTAGTGTCTGCGTTCAGTTCTGAGGGCATCGGAGTTACGGTGTTATTCATCTACGCATAATTTTTTTTCTTTTCGCGTTCTGTTCTGTTTTTTCGTGTTTTAGTACATGGTTACACTTCACGTGCCACGTTAAGAAAAAAAACTTAATTCTTTTTTTTTTAATGTTTTGGCTGTGGGAACCTACTAGTAAAAGATATTAGGTTACGCGACTCAATAGTTGTTATAATAATGTCTTCAAAATTTTAAAGATATTAATTGTTATAATTAGATACAATCAAAGCTAAATAAAACAACGGAACAGAGAATGAAAAGTATGGAGGGAGATTAATATTAGATATTATAGAAATAAAAAAACCACAAATAAAATAAAATAATAATAAAAAAAAGATAATTAAAGAGGATAAGATAAAAAAACGCTTGAATATTACCACTAAAAATTATGTTCTTTCATATTTTCTTGAAATAACTCATAGATTCAAATAGACCCTGCATATTTCTCGCAAAAGAGATAATAAAAAAGGCTTTACAGTTTTTTTTTAATACGATCCTTAGTTCTTGAAAATACTCTTTAATTTTGTAAAGAAACCCTTCTTCTTCTTCTCCTGGGCAACTGGCGTCGAGGTTGAGGCGTTGGCATTCACAGTTTTCCTGGGAGTAGAAGTTCTTGTTGAGGTCTTCTTTCTTGGAGTGCTCTTTGGAGTTGTATTAGAGACAGTGGCATGACCGTGTTCTCTGTGCGGTAGTCTTTCCTTAGAGTTGGTTGGGGTGACGTGGGCCACATACAGTCTTGGATCATTTGGATCAACATGATGGATCTGAGATTCATCCTTTTGCACACTTGCCTTTTTTGGTGGGTGGGCTTCATGAACTCTAGGGTCTTGAGAGTCACCGTGAGGTTGACTGCTTGCATCATGGTACGTGTGATCATGACCATGACCGTCACCGTGATCGTGATCGTGATCGTGATCATGTTTGTGGCCATGATCGTGGCCGTGATCGTGGTCATGATTGTGCCCGTGGCCGTGACCATGGGGGGCGTATGTTTGTGGATCATTACTGTCACCATACATTGCACCATGCTTAGGTACCTGCACGGCCATCGGAGTATGTTCCTTCTTCTTGTCCATGTCGCTACTACCTCTTTCTTTAGGATTGATAGTTTCGCGAACTTTCTCCTTGATATACATGGCGTTACCTTGGACTTCACCCTTAACCTTTCTGAACCTCTGATCTAGGTTGTTGTTAGTTTCCGTTATATTTTCTTCGATTCTTTGTCTTGTAGACTCTCTCCTATCATCCAGCTTTTGTTCAGTCCCCTTAACCTTTTCAGTGAATGTTTCAGGCTTCTTCTTATGAGGTTCTTTACTCATCTTAGCCGGCACTGAGTACAAATTTATCTTCTTGGCCCCAATCTTCTTGGAGAAAGCTGCACCAGTGGCAATATTTGCAGCACTAGTAACAGCAACAGCTGCTGTGGAGAAAACATGGTTAGGACCCTTAGACATCTTACTACCCATGCCACCGGTATGCTGAGATGCGGGAGTCCCAGAATACCCATGATTAGGAGATTTTGAAACGGTTTTGCTACCTATAGCTTGAGGAACAGCAGCTGCGGAAGGAATATTTTTGGTACCTTTTGACATATTATTATTCCCACCATCTACTGATGAAGCGGCAGCAATTGCAGCAGTAGCAGCAGCAGCCGCTGTAGGTGATACAGGGTTGAGAGGTTTGGACGTTGTACCCACAAATGGAGATATCGTGGCAGTAGATGCTTTACTCTTGGCAGATTTAGTCACCTCATTGTTAGCATCATCTTTGCGGTGAGAGGTAGCAGCAAATTTATTAAAATCGATGTGCCTGGCTCCAAGTCTTTTAGAGAAAGCAGCACCGGTAGCAATAGCAGCTGCATTAGTTAGCGCAACAGAAGCAGTAGAACTAGTCCTACTACTGGAGGTGTGCTTCATTATTGGCTTATCATGGGGCACAGATGCCGAGGTGTTCCTGCTAGAATTATGTTCATTAAGCCTTTTAGAGAAGGCTGCTGCAGTAGCAATAGAAGACGCATTTGTTACAGAAACTGCAGCGGTAGGAGCCAATTTGTTGTAGTTACTGAGTTTTAGGCCTTTTTCATTCTCCATTTGCTCCTTAGTAACGTACTCGCCTTTTTCATTTCTGAACTTAGTAAAAGCATTCAACTGGTCACCAGAGGGGATAACTGGGCCAGGACCAGCCATCGGGTTGTTTTCGTTAGCAAAAATATTAGTTTCAGCTGCGTCAATGTCAACGGGCAAAGTGCTGAACTGGCCTGGAACGTTAATATTAACGTTCTTAGTGTTCATATCCTGATCCTGGGAGCCATTGTGGTGGTCCTCTTTTGGGACTTTTGGCATGCTTCCTGGGATAACTGGACCTGGACCACCCATGGCGTAACCGGGGTTCTTAAATACGTTAGTGTCCGCTTTAGGAGTCTCAACAGGCAAAGTAGTAAACTTCCCGTTGTTGTTTTCTTTCTTTGAGCTGTCCTGTTTCTGTTTGTTACTTTTGCCCAGGGAGCTCAACGCCATCAGGCCCCCAGATTCCGGGATTCTGGACCCCATACCTTTAGTCTGGTCCTTCAGTAGGTCTGTGACGTCAGAAAGTTCAACATAGTTGTTTTCAAATCCGTTGTGGTCGAACTCCTTCTTGTAGTCGTTGGAGATGGACCATCCACCATCCACTATGAACTTAAAGAACACCTTATTGTGCTCGTCATCGAACCTCAGTGGCACTGTTATAGTATGCGACCCGTCAGCCTGCTTCACTAATGGCACCTTGTTCTGCCAGCCGTCAAATGACCCCGTGATGAGAACTTCGGAGGGGCCCTTAGGCCAGTCAAAGGAAAAACTTGCAATTTCCTGCATTATAAACTATCTATATTTCTTGTATTATACGCTTTGTCGTGATAGTATGTCTACTGATATTATTTGTAATCTGAAAGGCTTTACTTGTGAACCTTCCATGAACAGAAAGGTTAGTTTATGTAAATGGAAATGGGAATTATACAAAACTTCCGCATTATAAAGAATAAAATGGATGGAGTCAGAGAGAGATAAGGGGTATCAATGGCCATCTCCCTTTTCCCAACTGAAAGAACCTTCCCAAGATTAATATAAATCCCCGGGTAGCAGTCTATCAGGGTCTTTCAACACGGGGAGGTAAGCCAGCCATTAAAAGGATAAAAAAATGGTGGCAGCAACTATCAGTTTCATTACGGAGTTACTTGCAAGAGAACACAAAAGGATGCTAATTTAGGGGGGGGGAAGTAGGGGAAGACAAGTCAGATGCCCAGCAGTAGAAAAAAATTTTCACTACTGATGACTGATTTTATCAAAAAGAATAACAGCAAACCGGATATATAATTAATAACAACTATTTAATTGGATGGTCACAAAAGAGGAAAGGCAAGATCATTCGATAACAACACGGTTAATCTGAATAATATCGTAAACTAAACAAACGTAGAATAGAGTCTCTCAGTACTCTTATAATAAGCTATGCTGCTATTTATGTCCATTTCCCTTAGAACCTTTTCTTAAATATGTACATCTAGACGAGTGCAACACAATCATGTGACCTACGTAAAGAATGGGTGAAAATTCACGTGACTATCATTTTTATATTTCATTCTATCTTTCGAGAAACGCCAACTAGAACACATGCGATGAGGCAGTCTGGTTAATTCTTTATGCCATTATTACTATTATAGTTCACTTATTTTTTTTTTTCAGTACTGGCAAGGCCCTAGTTGGAAAATCAATTGAATAATGCTAGTTGTTGTAAGTGGCTCGAAGTATAGTGGTGTAGACCAAGTAGTGGATATATTTGTAGATGATTTTGGTTTTGAAAGACTAAGTCAGACCAGTGATCATGAACAACTGTTGGAATACTGCACAAAGAACTACGCACACAACCTTGTGCTAGGATGTGATTCACTTGAATTATATGTAAAACTAGAGAAAAGGCCTTTTGTGATCCATTTATCGTTAGATTCGCCATTAAGGTTAAGGCTTCGTAATTCCGGTCTCAGCTCTGAAGAATTCATCAAGGAGGTAGATAATGAGGAATTCAAAGACCAAAAGATTAAATTGATGGAAAGATCGCACTTCAAATTCAGAATTATCAACGATGACTCTGCAACCTTATCGAAAAGGCTGAAGGAACATATCGAGAACCAGCTGCGGGTCTTACAGAGTCAGGATTCCCTAACCCTAACCAACCCACCACTGAGACCCGACTGGGACACTTATTTTATGAAATTGGCAACACTAGCCGCATCCAGATCGAATTGTATGAAGAGAAGAGTGGGCTGTGTCATTGTCCGTGAATGTAGAGTTATCGCTACAGGTTACAATGGCACACCACGCCATTTGACGAACTGCTTCCATGGCGGTTGTCCCCGGTGCAATGACGGTGACTCAAAAAACTTACATACATGCCTTTGTTTGCATGCAGAGGAAAACGCTCTTCTCGAATCTGGTAGAGACAGAATTGGTACAAACGCCACCTTATACTGTGACACATGCCCTTGTCTAACATGCTCGGTAAAGATCGTCCAAACCGGGATTACTGAAGTGGTGTATAGCCAAAGTTATAGAATGGACGACGCCAGTTTCAAAGTTCTAAGAGAAGCGGGAATACAAGTTAGACAGTTTAGTTTCAGAGATGAACCCATGTTAGTATTTATTTGAACTTGTACACTAGATAATAGTGTTTATATATAGTAATATAACGAGTATGTTAATGAACAGCAAATTTAAAGGTAGATAAAATCTGCAAAGATTTACCCATATATTGTTTATTATCATCAGCTGTATTGTAAAAATCCACTATCCCAACTTTTACCCAAAGAATAGTGAATTCTATAAGGTATTCTTGTCTTGTAGTTCTCCTATGATTTTCGTGAGCTTTTCTGCAAAACTTCAATTAGTACCATAACTTCTTTAATGTACAAAATAACGATCCTTCTCATGAAGTCTACGGGGGGGATCGCTTAGGTGAGTTCTCGTAAGTGATATATTATTTAATCCATAATCCATGTTAGCCAATAGCGAAGCTGTTCTAGTCCTTAATATCTCATCTTACTAGATGTAGTTGAAAAAAAAAATAGGAAGAACAAAGAAGATTTTAAAAATAAAAAGGAGACGCTATTGAAAGAAATCATCTAGCTTCAAATTGAACCATTCTTCTGGTTCTTGCTTTTAGAAGAATTCTATGACCACAATCCTTACAACGGACGGGGTCAGTTCTGGACAGAGAAAGCTTGCTTGAGCATTCAGCACAGATATACTTCAAAGTGGCGGATTTGGATTGAGAAGTACCGGCTGCGGCAACGTCTAGATTGCTTGGGATTTGAAAACCTTCACGAGACATTTCTGATACTTTTGAATGTTGTATTACCTCAGTCAACAGTGCTCTGTCACTGATTTTGGTATAGCTATCCTACTTTGTCTAGCTCATCGGATTTAAATATTATATATATTTTTTGTCAATTTTTTTCTTCCAGAGAAAACTTTATACGTATTAGATGATATTATATAGTCGAGTAGGCAACATGTTTTTTGATACATAAAGAATAAATGTTCATATATAATAGACAACAAAGGACAATTAGTATTTTTGTCAATATATGTATTTATTTTTATTTAACTTATACAAAAGCCTTTACTTGGGGAATAAAAATTAATACATGGATAGGCTATAAACCTGCAAATAACGAAACTCTTAATAATTTAGAGCAGAATAATGGGCCTTTTCTTTAACTATAGAGAATCAATAAATCTTAACTGTCACGCCTCGAGCCTTGATACTTATAAAATTTAATCTCGGGATAGTGACGAACTGCTAGAATGAATTAGTATCCCACATACTGCAACTATTAAGTAGTAGTATCAATACCAATGAAAAAAGGGGAAAAATAGTATTGGAATCCCATTTGTAAAGTGGGAATCATTTCAATTAATCTATATTTGAGTAGTAACAGTTTTATAAGCAGTTCTAGTGCTGGTGATGGTCCTAGCAGCATCTACAGATTGACCTGATTCAGTGAGATAGACTGTACTATAATACTCATCATCTTCGTAGTATACGTAACATGTACCATCTGACTTTGAAATAGAATATGACTTATTGCCAAAGACAAATGAACTGGAAGATACTGCGGCACTAGACGTTATTGACGAACTAAAAGCTGTGTTGGTTGTGGATGAAGGAAGAGAATCAGAGTGATCAGCAGAGTGTAGAATAGAATCTGAGCTGGAATGAGTTTTCTCTGTAATAATAGATTCGGAAGTTAGTGATTTAACAGAAGGTTCAATTGTTTGAGAAGATTCAGCTGATTCTGAGCTATCAGTAGGTACTGAGGCGTCATCAGAATAAGAAAAAGCTGATGATATGAATGAAGAGAAACTAGAGCGACCATCTTGGTTTTCTGAAGATGAAGATGAAGAATTATTCTCCGATGTAGTAGAAACATTAGAACTACTGTCAGTAATGTCGGAGCTACCAACGCTTTGGGAAGAGACACTGGCGGACGTAATCTTTTCAGTCATGGTCGATACTTCATTATTTTCAAGAGTGATCTCACTAATGAAGGTCGTAGTATAATACCTGGTATGGAGAATAACAGAAGCTGGAGCAATCGTACTAGTTTTTACTGCATACCTATATACGACACCATCAGATGTGATATATCTAGTCTTATTATCATCGTCTCTCTTGTTCA
Organism: Nakaseomyces delphensis CBS 2170; assembly: GCA_001039675.1. Taxonomy (NCBI): domain Eukaryota; kingdom Fungi; phylum Ascomycota; class Saccharomycetes; order Saccharomycetales; family Saccharomycetaceae; genus Nakaseomyces; species Nakaseomyces delphensis. The sequence continues at coordinate 56,621 of CAPT01000058.1, forward strand.
ATTCAATAGCAGTGGCGCCTAGGGAAACTAGTTGGGTTAAAAAAACCAATGAAGCAGCTAATTCGAATTTCATATCGCAAAAAAAAAAATAGTCTGTTAAGTTGAAATAATAATAAAAATTTTAAGGGAATGACAATTTAAAAGTAATAGACTAATAAAATGAACGACTTTGGTTAGGATTAGTAATAAAAGATGTTGATCTTTTTAAAAGAGTGTAAAATAGTTGGATTGTGTGGAGTTTGTAAAATAAAAAATTGCAATAAGCTATAGCGTATTAAACTTTGCTAGATGATCTAGTTTTTTTTTTTTTCCTTCAGTTATTGAATTTTCTTGAATAATAATATTTTATTTTCCTTATTGAAAAGTTCTAAATCAAAATGAGAAGAATTATTTGACATGATAATTATTGCACTGTTTCCCCAATTCCCACCATCTTTATATATTCATCAACCTCCATCAATGCCTTCAAATAACTCATATACTACAATCTACAATTAACCCCTAATGTTAGTACTATTTACGACAGTTATCGTAAAATCACATCCATTATGTGCAATAATTCATTATAATTGGAGCGGGTTTGTTTATGTTTACATTCTCTGTCCTTGTTTACTTGTAAACAATAAACAGTAAATAAATAAAACAAACCTATTGACAACAATTTAAATCAAAATATTATCTGTTTAAAGTACTTTAAAATGCAGCCCAGCGTTAAAAGAACAAACAGCGTATTTGTTGGCTGTACTGTATCATCTCAAACGAAATAACCAGCATTTCTTCATTTTTGCTGGTTAAATCCGGGTAATATAACTTATGAGCTGGTTTCGTACACAGACACAAATAAAATACAAATAAGCTATGTCAACATTATTATGCTTATTTTCTCACAATGAAAGCTTATCTGTTAAAGTCGGTAATAAACTTCAGGGTCTTTTCCTTCAAAATTATGTTTTTGTTGGAAAGAGATTATTTGTTAATATTGCTTGTACAGCCAAGGCCGCCATTAAAACATATCTCGGAAGTATGATCTCTACTCAATTCTTCATGAATTTGACATCATAGTTGATCGGAACAGGCATATATTCATTCGCTATAGATAATGGTGGTGAAGATAAATGGTATACCCATTTATCATTGAGGGATTTCTCTTCTGTATTCAGATTGCTTTTTCAGCTCCTCTGAGGCGTTCTATTCAAGGAACGGCACTACCCTTGTGATGTCCAGATATAATAGTAGCAATTATACGGTTTCCCATACCATTATGAAATAACAAACAGGAAAGTACTTCGTTCCATCTTAATGATACACCACGTCACCATTTTTATCAACACTTACACTAAATTCTAAATCATCAACTGTAGTGATATCCCACGTCTTGTATACCATCATTAATGTAAAGATGTTACATACACTTCCGAAGAATAACCCATCTAAGTAATGTTTAATGCCTTCACATATTTGGGAAGAGAATGCGTAGGTTAACACCTGTCCTACAACGAAGAAAAACACACCCAGTAATACAGCGCCTGTTACCCACAAGTTCCTTACGACGACTAGCGATACAAGCAATTGACAAACAACAAATATAAACAGATTTATCAGGTTTATTAGATACACCACTACAAACAACCCGGTGGTGTTAGTATTCGGAATTTCATGATTTTCTATCCACGACTTGAAGGTCAATATAGACGCCAGGAAGTTTGCTGTAAAACCACAAAACGAGGCACCCCTCACCAACAGCATTGACTTTGTTGTGCCATCTTCCCATAGGCTAAACCCTAAGAACCCGTTTATTAGTAGTGTCCAACAACATGCGCCTGCAAAACCGATTTGTATCGCCACAAAGTAAGGATACGAGCTGGATCCCGGTGGAGAGACACCGCAATTAACAATCAACGTGAAAACTATGAGGAGTAATGCCAACTGGTAAAAATAAAGATACTCGGATCTCCCTATCGCTGTGTACTTCTGTCTTATATTATACAGTATGATCAGTATCACCACAAGCGCCGCGATATTGACGAACGCGTTACCGATCCCAAATATAGTTGTGTTAGCAATATCTATTGATCTCGCGTAGCATTTCGGAAGGATACCAATATTGAGATGTTGCGGATCGAAGTCATGGATTTTTGAAGAGTCTGAAAGTACTAAATGTGTAGTAGACTTAACAACTGAACATAAAGGAAGCGGAGTTTTCGAGCATATCGATGCAAAATTACTGATCATGGCCCCTGTTTTATGAAGTCAAAGAAAGCTTTTTATGCGATTATTAAGTTTTGATTGGTATCTTAGCTCCTTTGTAGCTATGTCCTGGAGTGCTGGTGTAGGATATACGTCCTCCTAAACTGATCGACTATGTAATATAGTTAAAGATTTTTGTAATTCTGAATTTTGATTTTATCTTAGATCCTGTGGGGAGGCTTTACTGCGTCCTCTTGTAATGTGATTTCCTAATTAGGATAAATCTTAAAAAAACAAAAAATTTAGTCCATTGTGACATTTTTTGTTTTCATCACAGACAGTGAGACAGAAAGAGAGCGTTTGACTCCACAAAAACAGTTCTACTAGTTAAACACCTATTCAAACCGAGATTCCATCATTTGATTGAGTTAATGGTACTGGTAGTGGGCTTAACACCAGTAAAAATGATAAAGAATAATAACAAATACAAAAACACCCATATATGATTTTGTAGGTACGGTAATTACCCTCCTGATATTGTAATTTACCCGGTTGGGGAACGGTTTTCCATCCGGGTTACAAAAGGAGTGAAAGATTTTTTATTTTTGTGACTGTTTTGACGTTGAATCCGTACACCCACCGCAATGCCTAAATTTAAAAAAAAAGAAGTGTAGTAATGTTTTTTTTCCAGGCATCAAGCTATTTTCCTTTTACGGAAATTAGTACAAGAACCAGCTGGGATTAAAGTGTCAAGGTAAATTTTTCAATTTTTACACACCTAGCAGGGGGAAGGGGGGGGGGGTGCAAGCGTAGAGGGTACGCTATGTCCTCCCTAAGCTCACCTCTGCCTGCTTGCTCCCCTTACTCTGCCTAGCTCTTTCCGTCTAGAGTTCGTTTCCTTACTGACCTTCAGGCTACACGGAGGGCCAACGGTGTGCGTAGGGAGGGGACAGATCGATCCCTCTTGGCAGAGCTCTGTGGGACAGGGAGAGGGTGAGCAAACGAAAGTTGAGCCGATCGTTGAAACCTGCTGTTTTGCGAGGGCTTCTCCCACTGCCACTGGATATTATTAAAAATTTCAAATACCGAGGCCTATCATCTTGTTATAAGACGTGTATTGAAGATTTAGGCGTGATTTTTGCCATATTTTTGATAATTCACTAAGCTGCAAGAATCCAATCACAATGGGTATGTTACCAACCGAACTATAGCGTTCTATGAATAAGAAAAACCAGGTTATATTAAGAGAGAGAGAGAGAGATGTTGTATCTGAAGGTATAATGGAGGAAACTGAGTTATTGGAAGTACAGGCTCTAATATGACAGAAACGCCGACAGTCACAATTAGAACACACAACACAGGCATTTTTGAAATCTTTGACATTGCTGAATGGATTGTTTTTGTGTAAAAACGTTCTCTTTTGATAGAGGAACGTGAATAAGTTTAAGAGAACGACCTAAAACAATACCATGAATGATGATGGTATTAGTGTTAAATGTGTGTGACTCTCGTAAATCTCGTAAACCAAACATGTGTTTTTTTAATTCGTAGTCATCATCCTATGAAATCACATTACTAACATGAAAATTAATTTGTCAATAATCTATCATCCAGTGGTTGTCCTTTTTTTGTTTATGCAAGGTAATACAATAAGTGGTAAGTGAATATCATCCAGAGAGTTCAGTAGGGAAGCAGACAAGATTCAAAAGAAGAGACAAAACCTGTTTATGATTTGAAAAAATTGATATAGTTGTTCCTTCATTGAAATAGTTAACGTTCCAAAGACTAGAAAGACCTACTGCAAGGGTAAGACCTGTCGTAAGCACACTCAACACAAGGTTACCCAATACAAGGCTGGTAAGGCTTCCTTGTTCGCTCAAGGTAAGAGACGTTATGACCGTAAGCAATCTGGTTTCGGTGGTCAAACCAAGCCTGTTTTCCACAAGAAAGCTAAGACTACCAAGAAGGTTGTTTTGAGATTGGAATGTGTTGCCTGTAAGACCAAGGCTCAATTGACCTTGAAGAGATGTAAGCACTTCGAATTGGGTGGTGAAAAGAAGCAAAAGGGTCAAGCTTTGCAATTCTGAGTGTAAAAATAAACGGGAATACAATACTAGTTATTTTAAATATTTTTTCTTCATTTATTTCTTTACTCAAATATTAAAGCACACATTTACAAAACATTGTAGGTATAACTAATCTACTTTTAATACAAAACTTTTAAAAAAATCATAATAATAATTAACTGTTAAGTAAGAAATGATCGTGGTATGTAATTTTCGCCAATGTAAAATTAGTAATAACCATATTTGCACAAGGTCTCCATAACGGATCTTCATTATTACTCTCATCCCAAGCTATAGATGTAATAAATTTCAAGATGGGGACTACCCAGGAAACAATTTAAATAATTACAGTTAGATATAGATATGAATTGTAGATACAGCTGATTCCCAGTATTTCATGTAGATCAACACCAGGCGCCCAGCAACGTTCTTTAAATATATTCTACGCTTAGAGTAGTACCAGAAAATGGATTATAAAAGGTGGGAAAAAAAATCCTCTTACACCAGGAAATAAACAAGATAGGTTCCTAAGAACACAATCTCGCTCGTTCCCAATATAGCACTACCACTCGCGATATTATATGATGTTGAGGATTTTAAGAACAGAATTTAAAAAGGAACCATGTAAGAAACAGATTTTAATGGAGAAAGAAAGCTGTATTCTTAAATACAATTTTTTTTTTTTCAGTTTTCCCACTTCTCAATAGAAAATCTTTTTGAAAATATCTTCGACCCCGGGTAAATGTCCTTGCCAAAATTAGGTCATAACGACTACCTGACAAGGAATTGAAACACCAGGGTAGTACTTCTATATAAGAGGAAGTAACGGTATTGTCTCAGTCAAGCGGACAAATATACCGAGCACTCTTTTGCTTTCCAGATTGCCAGAGGTGTGGTTAAAATATATATATTAGATATATAACACTCTAGTCTAACTTCAATGTCTCATCGAGTAAAGATTTTGGTGGGAATCTTTGGTAGACGGTATAGAACCACCATGCTACGCAACCTGTGACGATAAAGATTATAGTCTGGTACGGTTGAGGTACGTTTAAAAATGGATATGGATACGCCTGGCCTGTGGTTGTATCGATCAGAGCGTTGAGGTACTTGTAATAGCCGACGGCGATAGCCACTACTACGAACCAGACCACGGTGTTTGACAATTTGAACTTCAATCCCGACCCAGAGTAGTAGTGGTCAGTGATCAAGAACACGAATGGGAAGAAATGGATGGACAGGTCGATACTTAACGGGATCAGCGGCTTACTGGGGTCACCGTCTTCGACGGTCATGATCATACTCACCAGGAAAATCCTCAAGGGCCAGTACACTAGCGGAACTATAGTCTCCAGCACCAGAGCCAACGGCAGCGTCACGTGCCTGCTGATAAGCTCCGAAACATTAGCCACCAGCGGCTTGTCCTTTCTGCTCTTATCGATGCCGACGCACTTCTGGATCAGGAAGTTCAGGATATTGGCCACGTTATTGATAAGAGTCACCGCAAGCGAGATATTGGTGAAGAACTGTTTGTGGCCAGCCTTTGCCAACGTAGGAGGCAACGGCAGGCTAGTACACTTCAATAAACCGTAACTGGAAGTCGCTAAACACGCAACATTAATCAAAAACGAAACATTAGATACTCTCATTTCTTTTGCAATTTTGTACTGTTTTCTGTGTTTCTGTCATAGTACTTGAGTTATCTAGGCTTTTTTAATTTATAAACTATTGCGTAATTGTGCGAAGATGGATGGCCCAACCCCTAATATTTCCTAAGATAAATATTTTTTCATTTCAAAATCACATGACTCAAGAATGTACTGTGGCACGGTACGCGCTCCTGTTACCCTGACTATTTGGGCCACCCCTTTCCCCCTTGGACAATAATTGGAAATTACAAGAAAATACCGCAGGGTGAAAAACTGAGAAACAATGTCCACCGAGTGACAATTTACATTGCTTGTTTTGTACGGGGGTTTCTGTAGGAATTGGACATGCATCATGCAGGGTCCCCCCCCCACACAAGAAACAAACAATGGGGGCGGGGGCCTCACGGACTACGAATACTTTATTTCGATCTCATCGAGAAAAAACGTATTCGATTTTCATGTAGTTGATCAATATGCACAAAAGACGCAATATTCTGAAGTCCCCTTTTTTTTCTTTCTTTTGGCTACTAATGGCAACGGGACTAATGTTATACATATCCCTATATCCGTGTATATCACTACATATCCGTGTATATCCCTATATATCACTACATATCCCTAAAATAGGCAATAACTTATTGATCCGTGGGTCTCTTGGAACCTGTGGGCCCTGCCGAGCAAGATCAGACCTCCGAAGGGGCTTGATGGTGTTCTGTACTGTGTTCTAAAGTAAGAAAACCCTTAAAATGTTATGCTCATCACCCCCCTGCTTCGCCACCCCCGCATCGGCGCCAATAGTAATTGAGGCTTTTTGTTAATGTATGCAAACTTCGATTCTGGCTCATCTCAATACAGCACTATTTTTACCTAATGAAACTAGCCATAACCTATCAAATAGATGTATGGAGCGGGCTTTTAAGAGAAATAAAAAATAAGGGAGCCGGCTAGCCGGCACGTCAATTAATATTACTACATACATCAATTTCAATATCTTTTTCTTTTTTGGTTCACACTTTTGAAGCCTCCTAGTTTGACCGTTATTTCGTTCTGGGACGAATGGATTTCTGCAAAATATTTGGTAGCTGCAGGGAATATATCAATAAACCACTTTTATCGGAACTTCGGTATTTGAACAAATAGCGCAATTGCAGGGAGTCATACTATTCTCCCTGAATGATTAACAAGAAAACGGCAATTACCAGGAGTTTTACAGTGATGAAAAAAGAAAAAGAAGAAGAAAAAGAATGTCAATGGATACCACAATGGATACCACAATGTGGTGTAGTTACAAATTGAACCGCCATTGTATCCCTTTTTATTCTCCTTGGGGATGAAAACAATAGGAACCTAAATATAGACAAGGGGTCGCACTCATTTAAACTCTATTTGAATTACAGCAATCGATTTTATATATATATATGTGCCATCTTTTTTTTTGTCTCTAAAAAGGAATGGTTATACCATGTTAAAAGAAATAGATATTAATCACTACAGTATCAAAAGCTTTCACTAATATTTTGATATTTTTTACTTAAATATTTAATAAAAGATAAATGAAGTTAGATTTACTTTTTGCTGCTGCTTTAGCAGCCCTTCCAGTCGCTGATGCCTTCCCATTCAGAAGACAAGGTTTTGCCAACTCCACTGTTCCAACCAACTTCACAAACCAGACAAACCATACAAACCATACAAATGGTAGTGACAGTCAAGGTGGACGTGGAGGCCAAGGTGGAGCAGGTGCTGCAGGTGCTGCAGGTGCCGCAGGTGGTCTCATCGGTGGCGGTCTTGCAGGTGGTCTTGCAGGCAGTGCAGGCAGTGCAGGCGGTGCTGGTAGTGTCCCAATTAACGGCCCAGGTAGTTCCTACTGTTATCCAACAACAGGAAGCTATCCTGGCGACACCTTAACCAGTGGCCAACTTATTGGTGTATTTTTCACCGGCGGTAAGATCCCTGAAAACTACGAACATGAGAATGTTACGCTTGAGAGTATTTTCAATGTCACTAATGGAGCATTGAATGTGTCCCAGGAATACGAAGTTGCCTCATATGTAAATAAGACCTTGGGTGACGGGTCCTACAGAGCTGTTTTGATTATTGCTAATGAAGATACTCTGGATAGTCTAGCTTTCTTCTCTTCTATTTTGTTCAACACCAACAAGACTGTTGTCGTTTCAAACGATTTTGCAAATGGTATTGCAGTTGCTAATGAAACCACATCCATCAACCGTGGTCCAATTGTTGTCGGTAATGACAAGCAAGTCTACTCTGGCGGTCTTCCAGCCAGGAAGGTTCCAATTGGTACCTTGGATGTCAACAGTACTGCCCACTACTACTACCGTAGTGGCCCACCAAGGTTCTTCGACAGAGGCTCTGCTCTAAGAACCGAGTTCTCGAACTTTACTGATCCAGCCGCTTTCAACAACTCTAACCAAAACGTACCTTTGGTTCCTGTCATATATGCCACCAATATCAACACCCAATTCCTACAGGCGATAGCTCCAACTCTGCAAGGGTTGGTTATTGTGACTGACGGATCCATTGTCGACGAACAAGCACTACAAGAATTAACAATCCCAATCGTCTTCGCCCATGAACAAAATGTTGTGACCTACATTGGCGCTTACGATGTTCCAGACGGTGTCATCCCTGGTGGCTGGTTAAGTCCTACCCAGGCCCAGACGTTACTATCTGTTGCTGTATTGAACCATGCTGTTGACTCAAACGTTTACACTGACTTGTTCATCCAAGACATATTCTAAAAAAAGTAAAAAAAAAAGAGAAAATATAAATATTAAACTACTACAACAGTTTTAGACATTAACGACAAACTTTTTAATTCTTATTGTGTTTATTTAAATTTCTTTGTTATGATAAGTTCGTTCTTTTTCTAATTTGATAAGTTTCAATACCCCATTTATTTAGTGAAATTTTTTATTCTTTTCTAAATTGTTGAATATAATTGATCAATACTTTTTCTATATTACATTACAATAGTTTATGTTATAAGATTGTGTAAAAGACAGGACCACTGCAAGTATTTGGGCTCAAAAGGACCCCTTTTTCGCAAGTAAGCCTAAAAGTATAAATTTACGAGAACAAGAGAAGCCACAGGCATTCTTTACTGCAAGCATCACCTGGCCCTTAAAAACACAATGCACTTGATGTAGCTATCCGGTGTGTGTGTTACTGTGTGCAGCCCTTGAGCTGTGCTTTACGGTTATTCAAACTCACCTAATTTTATTTCGGTGATGCAACTGTAATTGTTGTGTGGTGTTTGGATTTTTCTGTGAAAAAAAAAAAGATTAATAAATGGATGACTTAGGGGAGCCCTACTTTTCTTTCTTTTCTTTTAGTCCGACAAATCCTACTAACGAAATCGAATATATAAGAAAGAGTCCCTGTTGTAGGACACAAGAATACTCGGAATCAATAGTATCATTGTACAGTCATACGCTAAAATCACAATAAAACCCAAAAATATGAGAACTATCCAGTACCTTCTGATTGGTGTCACGTTTATCTGTCTACTGTGTCCGGTACTTGCACACGGCCGCTCCTATATCTTATCCTTTGATGAGTCCGTGAAACAGGTTCCGCAAAATGTGTGGGATGAGGCTAAGCGGACAATAGACGATCTCGGCGGTAAAGTGACTCACGAGTACTCCCTTTTCCGCGGGTTGAGCCTGGAGCTCGATGACCGTATGAAAGAAAATATTGATCATGTGATTGACGTGTTAGGGGATAAATATGGCGTTGTCGCACACCTCGAGGAAGATAAGCTAGTGCATACAGCCAAAGGGCATTTAATATAAGCTAATACGTATTTTAATGGAAGAAAATAGTCGCTTATATATATATATATATATTAATATACTTCTTTTCATCAAATGTATGGAATTACATATTCTTGAAGAACTCTTCGATACCGGTGCCGATTCTGTGGGAGGCCTCTACAAGTTGGTTGTCGTCTCTTGCATAAGCGATAGTTACCCTTAGGAAGTCAGAGTTATCGTGGGAGAATTCGGTAGAAACACCCATTCTGTAACCTAGGACGGTCTTGATGCCGTTCTTCACAAGATATCTGTCCAGTTTTTTCATCTGCTCTGGTATGTTTTCCGGTTTTTTTGGTGCGTGGTCCCATTGAACTTTAACGCCAACAAACATTCCTGCTGATGGTTCGACCACGGTGAAGTAGCCCTTCTTGTAGGCATCAGTTTCATACATGGCCTTCAACGTGATGTTTCTTCTATGCGTGTATTCAGAGGCAACCTTCATGATCCAGTGCATCCACCCTTTGAATAGGGCCTCGTGAAGTACAGCTTTGTCATTCTTGTCGTCGCCTTCTTGATATTCCGCCAAGGTCTCTAGAGTTGCGTAAAGTACCGCTTGGGACACACCACTTGGAGATCTCGTTGTGATCTCGGCGTATTCCAACAAGTTCTTAATCATGAACTTATTACCAACTAAGAACCCGAGTCTTAAACCAGGTGCGAAGACCTTTGAGAAAGTCTCCATGCGCACAACACGGGCATCTGTGTCGATAGTCAAGAAAGAATCAACTAGGAAGTCGTTGGTGTATCTTTCAATGGAGAACCCTTCCTCTAAATAATCGTTTTTCATTGGATTTTCAGGGTTGTAAGGTGGGAAGGATAAGTAGCCATATGGGTCGTCTTCCAAGATTAGGAAGTTGTGTTTCTGTGCCAATTTATAGATTTTCTTTCTGTTTTCAACTGGGATGGTGACACCTGTTGGGTTCTGACCTGTGCAGATAGTGTACAGTATTCTCGGTTTGTTAAAATGTTTGTGGGGACCAGTTTCCCAGTTCTCAAGCAGATCGGTCAAAAAATCAACATCGATACCCTGGGTGCTTGGATCTTTGGTCAAATTCATCTTCAGTGGGATACACTCGGCGCCGGTGGCCCTCACATGAGAGATGACTGGGGTGAAAGTGAACTCTTCCATCAGCACGGTGGATGTCTCGTCGCAGAAACACTCAAAGAACTTGAACATGGAGTCGCACGAGCCGCTGGACATCAGGACATCCCAATCCTCTTCCGCGTACGCGGGTTTGTTGATCTTGTTGACCAGATATTTGGCAAAGTTTCTCAAGTGGGGCAAACCCTCGACCTCGTTGTACTGGAACGACCTCGCGATGGGCAAACTCTTGGGCTCGTAGGTGGACATCCTGGCGTGCATGTGTTTGGACGCGTCGTGCTCGGACTCGAACGGTTTGTTGACGATTGTCATATCCACAGCCTTGATAGGGAAGAATTGCTCGTTTGGCATACCTGCAGTCAATTCAATGACGTCATCGCCTAGCTCCTCGTCATCCCAGAACTTCACCATGCGGCGGTTCTCCATTCTCTTTGATAAGAATGGAGCGTACTTCTTTTCCAGCTCTTCCAGACCCATAATTACCTTGCTTTTCTTAGTTCTTAGTGTCTTACATTTAGAACCGTCATCTTGGGTATAACTTAGAATAATACGTGTGTTTATATAGGTAAGGCGATTCCGAATAATTGGAGAACAAAGCAAAACAGAAGAAAAACAAATGTGTCAAAAAGACAAATGAAAAAAAGAATTTTCCTCACAGGCTACGGGGAGGGGGCGGAGCAGACAACGAGAATATAATAGCTGACTCATAACAAAGAAGAGATCTCGCATTGTTTGCTGGTCTACAGATAAACTTTGCGGAAATATCACAGAAAAACTCAAGATGGCAATACAATAGAAAAGCATTAGCACCCTTATCTTATCTTATCTCACATTTCTTTATCTGTTATCTTATCAATAAGAAAATCGAGAGAGTGAAAGAGAGGGGTCACATGTCATTGTATACGCAGATCACATATCATATAACTCAACACGGAGTATCCCGACAACAAATCACAACCCAGCAAATTTACAAGAACAAGAACAATGTACATACATATATATATATATATATAAGTACATTTATATATGTATATATGTGTGTAAACGGACTGGTATTCGCACGTGTGTAACACCCTTTCCCCCCTATGCTATTTCTTGTCTAAAGAAAGAGAGGCACGTGCTTATCGGGCTATTTTCTTTTCTCTTTTTCTTTTACGGGCGGGGCGAAAAAGCTATGTTCCGTGCGCGGGTGTCTGATAGAACAGAGAGTCCCCGGACTTTTGAGCCATGTGCTATAGCTGATATATTATACTGATATGCTATACTGATATTTTATACTATGGATAACAGCATAACAGCATTGCAACTCTCACATGGATACATTGTTATCAGATCCACGTGTACTTGTATAGCTACTCTGCAAAGATGTAATATATATATATATATATATATATGTATAGTGGTGGGGATTGGGTTTTGGTTTTCTCGATGGCGACAGAAGTAATCTAAGCAATGCAGGAAGACCGCAAACTGTCCATCACTGAGCGCTGTCTTGCAGCAATACGCAAGATCAGTGCAGTGAAACCTATACCACAGCCAATGCCAGAGGCACAGGCGGCCCGGCGGGTGCTGGCACTCGTGCCGGGTAAAAATAGCGACGATGTCGCCTGGTTCGTGGATGATGCCAGGACACTTTCGTCAATAAATACATCGGCATTTGAGTCGTCGTCCGATGAAGAGTCAGTATATTGAACCCGAGAACCCATTCAGCTATAGTTAATGGCAGCAATATATATATATATATATATATATATATATATA